>SMSR01014127.1:0-11519 GCA_019453355.1 Ceratina japonica
GTGGCAAGTGGTAACATTAAATTACATATAATTAGTGGTAGGTCACAATGAGATTATAGATATGAACTCTATCAATATTTGATCCTCTCATGAAAACTAGTTGCCGTATTCCTGAAGAGTGAGTGATAAAATTTTCATAGAAAAATTAAAGATATCCTGTTATTTTATTTAGTAATTAATTTTCCAAGATGGAAGAAACATGCAACGCAGTACAGAGTTGAAGTCATAAGAGTAACTATGAGTTTCTGCTATTAATTCAATTTCTAAAGGCTCGAAATAGAGAACGTCGCAGAGGGTAATTGAAGGACGCAACGAATTACTTGAATATCCTTTAGGATGTTGTGAAATACGGCAACCCTCCCCGTAAAGTAAGCAATTAATTACGTAAGTTCATGGGTATAAACTATTGAAATTCCTGCGATCCGCGACGACGCGACGCGAGTTCGCGGAGAGATCCTGTCCCTTTCGTAATTATTTCGAAGCCCATGGAGAATCCGAACAATCTAATCGATATTGTCGTAACTCCAGCAGGGAAGCGTAAGGTTTCAGTTTTGGTTAATTAACGATCAGTGTTTACTGCTCAGTCGGACTATACCTGACACGGCGACCGTTAGCGTAAGAGGAACCTGGAAGCCAAACTGCGTTCTACTTTAGCAAGTTACGCAACAAGAAATTCCATTGAAATTAGAAGGTATTCACTAATAATGAGTTTTCACAACTAATAACTTGTGGCTGTCGCTGTTGTCTGCGTTCGTGTTGGTCTCCGCCCACGCGCGGGCGGCATTCCGCCTGCACCCTTTATTGTCTGTCCAAAGGAAATCAATTCATCGCGATTGATAGGTCTGTCGATTCTCCCTTGGAATTTCAATAAAAGGGGATGATAAAAAATAATTAGTTATTACGTTATTATAATACGTCGATTCTAACAAAATAGAAAGTTATAATACGCCGATTCTAACAAAATAGAAAGTTGTTATATAAAAACGGAGAAATCTATTGAACGGCATGGAAGGAAATGGGGAGAATAATAAAAAAAGATGGAATGGAAAATAGCAGTGATACAGGCGTATTATAGTAGAGTCACGGTGAATGGAACAGTTTTATGCGGTTCCAATTTTAGCGAGCGGCTCAAATAGCGCGCGGGCACGATTTCGTGTCGCGAGAGGGTTGCCGCGTCAGAAATAATTGAACGCTGAAAACGTTTTTAGAAAGGGGCCACCCCGAGCCGGCGGTTCGTTTCGCGCTTTGTGCCTTCGATTAATTGACCGTTCTTTTTACGCTGGTGTGCTGTACTATGCGCGCCGGGGAACGTTTATTGTCCTGATTGAACAATCGACCCCCGCACTTTCCACATTTTAAAATATTTCCCAGAAGGCGATAGAAACTTGAAATAGCGTCTCTTCAACTCCCATATCAGGAATTATAAATGGAGGATTGATATCTGTCAATTTTTTATTCTTACAAAGGGAGTATCATAAATGGAGCACAAATTTAAATAATATCATAATAATCTGTAATGTTCGACAAAAGTGTATGTACATATATCGTTTAAAATGATAATCTCTTTTTAAAAGGTGTAGGAATACTTTTGTCATGTTCGACGAAGAGCAGCGTTGTTCTCGAAGTTCTAACGGGGAACCCTGTATGTATACAGGGAGGATTCGTTATATACTATTACCGCTTTAAGTACTTATTGTTTTTTCCTCTTCTTTATTTTTTTATATTGTTTTTCCTGTATCGACATACGTTAATGATCCATTCAGTTAAATTTGACTGAAGTCGAAATTGAAATACCAGACATCCGACTGGTTTCCCGCATAAAATTCTTTCCTTCATTTTGGGAAGAATAAGAGTAACGAATGTAAAATAATTTATTGTAACGTAAGAGAGGGAGAGAGAAAGAGAGAGTCAGACATTAGTCAAAGCGAAGTCCCAGTGCTTCGCTCGATTGAAAATTGCGTCAGTACATACATGATCGGTTAACTCGTTCAAAATCATAGCACACTGGGACACTGGAGTTAAAAAAAAGGGAAAAATGTAAGAAAGGAAAATGGGAATAATTAACGAGCAGGTGCACCGCGTGCCAAATTTACGAAAAAGAGTAACAGCATTATTTTCGACAGTACATCGTGCACGCTCCTGTGGTTGTGTTGTACATAGTGTCGCCGATCGATTCCTGGATCAATGTACGACTGCGTGTATATTACGTGAAAGTATCCTTGTTCGTTTTACAATGTATCTGCCTCTGTAAAGATACGATTTATTATAATATCTGTTGTGATTACCAAACGGCTTCTCTTATTTTTTTATTAGTACCCGTAAACAAGATACACATGTATGTGATAAGCTACAGGGGTGACAAAGTAACGATGTCTTGCGAGTCACTTATGGCCTTGACTTCTTTTATGCAGGATAAAGTTGGGCACCGCTCCTCATTGCTTTTCAAATATTGCCGCTTTATGCTGGTGGGAAAAATTTTAAGGAGTGATTCTAGAAGCCAAAATAAGGAAAAGTCAAGAATAAAAGAATTGTGTCTGAAGCTTCTTGTATGCTTTAAAATGTCTCTTATTAGTAGCTGGACACCCTGTATATTACGCTCTATGATTACCCACTTAGAGGTCGCCCCTGATATGCAATACAATATACATATGTATGTGAGATACACAGACACATTGTTCATGTGTACATATTAGATGTTAAGTCGATTTCATAATTTTTTAGAGCTCTTCTCATTATTTCATAACTTCAAATTACTAATTTCATTCGAAAGCAAATTCACATGTGACATCAAAATTTAATTTAGGCTATCTAGACTCAAAATTTTTAGTTTTTTTTACTTCGAAATTGTATCGTATGTTAATTCAATGATTCTCTCTGCGGTTCCAACAAAGACATACAAAATTTTGATTTGATTATTTATAGCAATTATAGTTCAATCATATTGAAAAATGACAACTGTCGAAGCAGGATTATGCAGATATCCACCCAGCATCCCTTCGCGCTGCAGTTCAAGAAAGTGTTGCGTTAACCCCTGTCCACCTTGTCTGAATGTCAAACCACCCGGAAGTAACGGGACTTCTTCGGTTCATTTTCAAGTCACATATACTTGTAATGGGTACGTAAATCAAATTTGACAGGAGTATAAATAAGTTACGGGCATATATAATATTAGAGATTTTTTAACAGCCCCAAATTCTTGCCCTGTTATTACCCAAAACCGATATGCTGTAAAATAGAATGTCCACCAAAGAAACCACCCCCATGCTATGCAAGATTACTCGACAATTGCGGAAACCCCATTTGTGTATATTTCTAATGATCATCCCCAAGATATATCCAGATCTATACATTCTGTACCAAAAGAGCTGTTAATTTGTTACTTTTTTATATGACTGTGATTATAGATTGTGAAGTATTCTAACTCTGATCTTTGAAATGTCATTTTAAGTAGGAATTCAGTTAATCATGTACGAGAATGTAAGCTCTACTGTATGCTCCAATTTCGTTACACTAGGTATTTCAGTTATAAAAAACAAATCATAAATTTTGATACTTAAATCTAATCATGATATTAGATTGAAATTATTAGTAATTAATACGCATATCTAGTAATTTCGACAGTTTTTACTATATTTTTATAGTGTTATAATAGAAAATTAAATTCTAAAGATATTAATCATTAATGGAAGCTAGCTTTGCGTTATGAGATGTTACAGAATCATCTCATGCTCCTATAATTTGTTGTGTAATTTATTAACTTGTTTGTTTACCGTTATTCTTGAAATATTTTTCATTACTGTAATAATAACTATAAAATTAATAGCACCTCAAATTGACGAAGTTCCTGATATATGTAAAGAAAAAATAGCTTAAGACTTATTGATCTTATAACATTTATTTATTTATTTATTCCGTTTTACCCTTTTTTTCCCTGGGGAAATAATGTATCAGTGTGAATATGTTCGATTAAAACTAGAGAGCAGGAACAAAAGAGAAACATAATCGAGTAAATATATCTGCAGACACATTGCTTAAATTCTAAAACTGTCAGGCGTAATAGATTTTTTAAATTCTCAAGTTACTTGAAACATGTATTCTTCGTTAGATTTCTAAAACTATTGCAGTGTATTTTCCCGCTAGAGAAACGTTATTTCAGCAATTCCTTGCAATAAGCTGGGTAAATGAAAATGTCTTGTTACGAAGAAACCAAGTACGTCAGTACCTTACCTCCGCCTTGTTGCCACCCTAAGCCTCCGCCGTTCTGTTGCCCAAAATACGGCTGTCCACCTCCCCAACAATGTCCGCCTCGGAAATGCTGCTGCCCTTCCCCCTGTCCACCTTTTGTAAGTTTATAAATAGAACTGATCCCTTCATACTCTTCTCTATATTATATAATTTCTTTTTATGGCTATACAGAAGAATTTTCTTCCATATAATTTCTATTGTACTTCGTTATTGAAATGATAATTAAAGTTAAGTGCTGCATCGATCAATCACTACCAAAACTTCTGAATTCCATACATTTCTAGTATTTAATAAGTAGTTTATTGTCGTATTAGATATGCAGACAACGACCAGAACCACCAATAACGCCCACCTTATACGTGGTCGACTGTTTGCCTCCTCCTGGTCCGAAGCCAGTCGAATGTTGCCCTCCGAAGCAGATACCACCAAATTCTTGTGTACGATATTGTGTCCTCTCCACATGTGGGGGTTGCACTTACGCTCCTTGCTACTTCACGAAGATCCCTACGTGTATCTGTTCACCATGCTGCTGACTATCGAGCTTCAAAATTATTTTATACTTCGTATCTTTGATTATCTTCGTGTATAAACTGCTAAGATGCGTTGAAGTACACTGATGTCTAGATATTTATCGTGATCAGTGGTAGGTCAATAAAATATCAATATGAACACGTCTACGTATATCTATTTATTATAGCATTGACTTAAAAATTATTTTATATTCACTTTAAAATTATTATATAATATTTATTATATTTTATATTCGTACCTTTGATTAATATACAAATTTTGTAAATATTGAATTATACTGCTGCCAGTTACATGTCTATCATACTCAGTGGCAAGTGGTAACATTAAATTACATATAATTAGTGGTAGGTCACAATAAGATTATAGATATGAACTCTATCAATATTTCATTCTCTCATGAAAACTAGTTGCCGTATTCCTGAAGAGTGAGTGATAAAATTTTCATAGAAAAATTGAAGATATCCTGTTATTTTATTTAGCAATTAATTTTCCAAGATGGAAGAAACATGCAACGCAGTACAGAGTTGAAGTCATAAAAGTAACTATGAGTTTCTGCTATTAATTCAATTTCTAAAGGGTCACCTTTTGGCTCGAAATAGGGAACGTCGCAGAGGGTAATTGAAGGACGCAACGAATTACTTGAATATCCTTTAGGATGTTGTGAAATACGGCAACCCTCCCCGTAAAGTAAGCAATTAATTACGTAAGTTCATGGGTATAAACTATTGAAATTCCTGCGATCCGCGACGACGCGACGCGAGTTCGCGGAGAGATCCTGTCCCTTTCGTAATTATTTCGAAGCCCATGGAGAATCCGAACAATCTAATCGATATTGTCGTAACTCCAGCAGGGAAGCGTAAGGTTTCAGTTTTGGTTAATTAACGATCAGTGTTTACTGCTCAGTCGGACTATACCTGACACGGCGACCGTTAGCGTAAGAGGAACCTGGAAGCCAAACTGCGTTCTACTTTAGCAAGTTACGCAACAAGAAATTCCATTGAAATTAGAAGGTATTCACTAATAATGAGTTTTCACAACTAATAACTTGTGGCTGTCGCTGTTGTCTGCGTTCGTGTTGGTCTCCGCCCACGCGCGGGCGGCATTCCGCCTGCACCCTTTATTGTCTGTCCAAAGGAAATCAATTCATCGCGATTGATAGGTCTGTCGATTCTCCCTTGGAATTTCAATAAAAGGGGATGATAAAAAATAATTAGTTATTACGTTATTATAATACGTCGATTCTAACAAAATAGAAAGTTATAATACGCCGATTCTAACAAAATAGAAAGTTGTTATATAAAAACGGAGAAATCTATTGAACGGCATGGAAGGAAATGGGGAGAATAATAAAAAAAGATGGAATGGAAAATAGCAGTGATACAGGCGTATTATAGTAGAGTCACGGTGAATGGAACAGTTTTATGCGGTTCCAATTTTAGCGAGCGGCTCAAATAGCGCGCGGGCACGATTTCGTGTCGCGAGAGGGTTGCCGCGTCAGAAATAATTGAACGCTGAAAACGTTTTTAGAAAGGGGCCACCCCGAGCCGGCGGTTCGTTTCGCGCTTTGTGCCTTCGATTAATTGACCGTTCTTTTTACGCTGGTGTGCTGTACTATGCGCGCCGGGGAACGTTTATTGTCCTGATTGAACAATCGACCCCCGCACTTTCCACATTTTAAAATATTTCCCAGAAGGCGATAGAAACTTGAAATAGCGTCTCTTCAACTCCCATATCAGGAATTATAAATGGAGGATTGATATCTGTCAATTTTTTATTCTTACAAAGGGAGTATCATAAATGGAGCACAAATTTAAATAATATCATAATATCATAATAACTCATTAATATGCAGCTAGTAAGATAACAGTTTAAGAAGCTGTGAAAATTATAATATCAGAAGAGGGTGAGATTTAAATTAAATGTACAGCGTACCCAAAAAAATGGTTAGAATCGAAAAGGGGTGATTCTGTAGGCCTTTCGACACAACAATTTCCTTTGGAAAAATGTAAAATAACGCACGGTTTTTTAAGTATTAACAAACAGCACTGAGCTAAGATAGCACGCGTAGGTCCCTATTTTCTTCGACTTTCACACTTTTTCCGGGAGCCCCTGTATTTTAACACGCACTCCGTTCGCTCTTCGTTTATTTTGCGGATGGAATCGTTAAACAAACTTGTATGGCAATCAATTCGACTTGACGTGGTCATACGAGGTCCTTCGTCAGGCTCGAGCTAGCACCGACTGGCCACAACTCTCGAAGTCCGAAAACTCCGAGGGGAGAGACAAGTAGATAGATTGAGGAGAGTTGAAAGAGATAGCAGGAGGAGAAAAAGGGACACGAAAGCGAAGGGGAAAATAGGGAAAGATTGGAAAAGAGTCATAAACAGAAGGGTGGCCAGGCACAACTTGGACAGCTGGAAAAAGACCGACAGTCACGAACTCCTGCATTTGACCACTAAGTGTTCCAAGAAGTAAAAAATTAGAAATATCAGTTAATGAAATTTAATTTATAAATTATAAATATTAATTGAAATTATAAATATAATTCTGATAAGAAGGTGACATATACAATTCGCCGCGTGTGTTAATAAAATTAACCCTTGTTCGCTATACTGGGATCATATGTACCCCTCACCTACAGTGACCCCCATTAATATCCGGACACACTTCAAAACGGAATAAGTTCTTTAATATGGAGCCAACTAACTTAATTTTTTGTGGGCTTTTAAAAGGCTTAGTTTACTATGTAATGTGTAACAAACAATTAAAATAAATTACTATTTGTCAAAATCTCGAAGAAAAAAGAAAAGATCATGGTGTTAAACTTTTTTGTTAGAGGCTCTAGCAAAAATTTGAAACATGCCGTTTGTAGATCTAAAAGTGTTATATGAATGTATAAAATTTTATAAAAATTCATGAAACCATAAAAGAGTTAGACATATCGAAACATGTAAAAATTCTTTAATTTATCCCAGTCGTAGATTGAAAGTCGTGGAGAACTGCGATTTTTTCAATTTCTAATCGCTTATAGCGCTATAGCAATATTGATCGACTTTTATGAAACTTTGTACATGCATATAACTTACTTAGATCTGGAAACGAGACACTTCCAATTTTTATTCCAGACCCTAATAAAAAAGTTAAAAACCATGTCCTTTACTATTTTCCTCGCGATTTCAATGAATACCAAGTTTTTTTAATTTTTCGTTAGACATTCTATAGTAAATTAAGCTCTCTAAAATTCCACAGAAGATAGAGTTCTTTGATCCAATACTAAAAATCTTATACCGTTTCAAAATGTGTCCGAATATTAATGGAAGTCACTGTGTATTTCTTAAATTTTGCAAGGTGGCCCTTTTTAAATTCTTCTCCGCCATTCTAATTTTTGTAACATACTTAATTTTATTTTCTGGGTATATAACTTATACTGCATTAAAAAGTACACTTTCAAGGAGCTCTAAAAAAATCTAGTTAAAATATTAGATAGTTGATTTATTATGACAGTGTTTGTTACTGGGGTGTATATGATCTCTGTGTCCCGAGTCCGTCTTTCCACAGAAGTGTGTCGAATAACGGTTAAAATAGAAATTTAATCGCTCGATGTCAGAAGATGAAATTTAAGTAGAGCGAGCCGATTATTTTTCCAGCGCGTCGCGTCTGATCGTCCTGTCAGGGGTACGTCGGAAATCGATTGACGGTCGCGTAAAAGATTCATCGGTGATCGACGGTGGCTGAAGGAAACGAGCCAGGGGAAAGCGTACCGCCGGCGGTCTGTTCTTTTTCCTTGTTACGTCGATTTTCGTAACACTCCGGCGTCTCCCACGTGGATCAAAAGCAGCACTGCGGAAAGTGTAACCCGTTGCCAAACGTCCATCCGGCGGATCGACAGACGGGACGGAACATCCCGTTTCTCTTCTCCTTCGCGTCTCGCCTAGCTCCGTAGGTACGACGCGACGTGCTGTGTCAAAATAAAGGAAAACGAATACTTTCAGATTCCTTGGGACTCTGGCAATGGGATCCATGATGTTCGACGTCGATCACGGAACTTTGTCGATTCTGAACGGAACTGATGGAAACATTCGTTTTAACCGCTTACTATTGATTGGTTATTTTTACTGTACGAAGCAGAGCGGAAGTAACATAAAATATGTTCGACTGATTTCGTTTTATGAAATCGTATTTTCAGAGGAAAAGGTGAAAACTCTTTCCGTGAAAATGATGGAAATATCACTTGCAGATCTTTTTGAAAGACAGGAATTAATTAATACTTTGCCAAGTCCCGTGCAGGCAAAAGCTTATCCCTTATTGGTCACAGAAGGAAAGAGGCAGGAAGCTCATGGCTCATATATGTACTTCCTTTGGCATCAGCCGCGAGAAGTTTGAAAGCCTTGCTGGATCGTGGCCGCGCGAATGTGACACCAGCGAATGTTCAACTTTAAGTGGACTCTGTGACTTGGAGAGCAGAGAGGAACGTAGGTAGGTATAGGTAGACGTTATGTACCATGTACTTGCATCGCATACTCGACCACGCACTCTCTCCTCCTTTTTCCTTTCATTCTCTTTTTCCTTCTCTCTTTCTTCGAGCCAAAAGCTGCGAGAAGGGAAGACGAGAAATGAAGAGAAGAGGAAACCTGCGTTCAGGTTTCTCCTGAAATTACTCGGTTCCATCGCGTTGACCCCTCTCGCGCCCAATCCAGGCTTCCACCATTTTCACGGCTGCTCCCCGTCGTTTCTTTTCTCATCTAAAAAAACCCTTTACTCTTTTCCTACGTGTTCACTCACGTTGCATGACTGTCTGTTATGACGAGTTGTCTTGGGATGTGTATCTTCGTTCCGTGACGGGCGAGATTTAATTTAGCAAATAATAAGACTCGTAGTTCTATCAATTTAGTATTCATATATTATATGTATGTATACATATTACGATGTGTAGGACTAAAAAGAATCTGCGATTTTTTTCTTCAAGTCCCATCCGCCTTTATGATTGGTCAAGTATTATGTGCATAAAATAAAAATGCCAAAACCTTGTTGCAATCATTTATTAATTACAATTTAGGCAATTTTACAATAAATTGTACTAAATATCTCAATTTTTGTTCACAATTTCCACTTACTATATTTTTCTGTAATCTTAAGGTTAATGGCAATCAGTTTATGGATCATAAATTCCATAAACCCTGAAACTTTAATAGATCACAGATCCGAAACAACAAATTTGGAAAAGTAAAAATTCTGGAATCTTTAGCAATTAAAATTACGGAAAAATAAGCTAGGAAGTAGAAATTGGGATACAAAAAGAAATTCAAACATTCACTATAATACATTTAGGTTCAAAGCATTGTTAAAAATTAAAAAAAACGTACATAATTAATTTTGAAAGCAACAATATATGTATTTTAATCTTATAGTATTTGCCTTATAGTATTTAGTTGCGATATTAAAAAATCCAACTTAAATAATGAAATAGAATACCAGATTTAGATCTTTTCCCAACGTTGGAATGATAAAAAATGAATGATCATGAATTGCTAAAAAATGATATGCACAAGACGAGTAAAAATATTCTATTAATTCAATTAAAAATATCGTTCTTCAATTTATTTTGATGTCCTACCCTCAAATCGCATTTCACAATTTACTGCTAACGTTGTGAGCAGCATCCCTGGTGGAAATATGCATGTCATAATTGGGCAGAAAATGTTGAAAAATGGCCATATATTACAAATTATGTAAAAAATTCTCAAATTTTGTAATAATATCATAATTTTGTATAAATGTTCCAAAAGATGGTCAGAAAAGAACAGATTATGACAAGAATTGACGAAATCTAATATATGTTGAATTCTGACATAATTTAACATGTTAAAATTTCATAAAATTTGATGATATATATTCGTGAAGAAATTATGTCAGAATTCAACATATTATATTAGATTTCGTCAATTCTTGTCATAATCTGTTCTTTTCTGACCGTCTTTTGGAACATTTATCAAAAATTATGATATTACTACAAAATTTGAGAATTTTTTACATAATTATAATTAATATATGGCCATTTTTTAACATTTTCTGCCCAATTATGACATGCATATTTCCACCAGGGATGGGAATGATAATGAGGTATCAGAGCCCTACTAGAGACGAGATTTGACCATTGATCGATATGTTTACTCGTACAGTTAATATTAGTCTGAAACTGACGATACCGATGCTTTTCGGTAGCTGGAAAAAACATTTAAGCAAAATACCGATCGTTCAAACAGTATTCACTGTCGCGATTCTTTGATAGCATCCACCGAGTTGTTCGTAATAAATTCAATTTCCCCGTCAATATAGCGGCATTCAGAAAAACACAAAAAGAGCACGTCAGCGCCCACGGAAATGACGTCGCGTTGTCAACGAAATGGTAGGCGACCATCGGCCGGCAAACCGAGCGGAATTGCATTAAACATAAGTGAATTAAGGCAAGAGTCTTTCGAGAGAAGAGATGGAAGGGGAGCACGGTTGGTAGAGAAAAAGCAGGGTAGGAGCAGAGCGTACCCAATTATTCAACTAAATAGAAAGCGCACGCTATTTTCCGGATCGTCCATTTTGCTTCTACATGTCCTTCGTCCCGCTCACGGCGGGAAACCGGCCTTTGATGTATGATACATTACTAATTTTATAAAATGTCCAAGGTTTTAGAGGAAGGGAGAAACCGTGAACCGTAGCTAGTACGAGGGCGGACAATGGAAGTTTTTTTC
>SMSR01014128.1:7422-27716 GCA_019453355.1 Ceratina japonica
TTTAAGTAATCGACTAGAAATTGTTGAAAACGTTCACTAACATTGAAGGACCTTAGTATGTTTAGTACAAATCTCACTTGATATGATAAACGTATTTGGCTTTCATATTTTAATCTTGAATGATCTTGAATAATTATAGTAACTGAATTCCTAATGAAAGGGACTGTCATCGTAGGTGTTTAAAAAATGATGGTTCCATTTAAAAAAATTAAAGTGACCTTTATATCTCTAAAAAAAAATTATATAAGCACCAAAATATTCTTGGTATCGTGTGAGTCCCACTGAAACATTCAACTTCATCTGAAATATTGTTTGTTAACGCGTAATAATAATGACGTAAATCTAGATGGCAAAATGTAGCGATCCACCTTGTATGAACTTTTACAAAACAATTGAATTTAGCTTACGAACGCATATTTTGCAGTGAAATTTGAGACTCGTTGCATCCTCCAACGTGGCTTTGCTTGTACTAATCGTTGGACTGCCAATTTTTATGCGAAATAAGGTATTCGGGTACCAGTTTAGTTAATGTATCTTAAATAACAATTTCTCTTATTATTTAAATATTGCAATGTAAAATCTACTTTTGATATTTTGTATATTTTTAAACTGCCACCAAAAATAATTTATTTTGCCTAAAAAGTATGTTATTATCTTATGAACTGTAGTTATTATAGAAGCAGGAAACGTTTGGAAGGACCGGTGCGTTTCGAGGACATCGCTAATCCCGTAAGACAACGATGAGATCGATGCAGTACTTTCTTTCAAAGGAATTCACCAAGAGCTCGATAGAAGAGAATATCATTCGAGCTGGATGCGTAAGCGTACTGGTAATTGGCCGTAATCTTTCTCGCAATAATTCAGTACAGATATCAGCCGAATTAACATTAAACCTGCCAAATGATCATTTTTCAATTCTCCTGTAAGAAATAAAAAAAGAAACAAAATTTATTTTGTCGTATTCTTAAAATTCTAATTCTTCTTTAATTCTGCATAAAATAAAAATACGAGTGCCAGTAATATTCCACTAAACTGCACTTATTGTTAATATAGTATATTAGTGTAAAGTTTGGGACAGTGAAGTTTAACCTGCTCCTGCATTTGTGTGCGTCTCTTAACGGAACACATCGATGTTTCAATGTATGTATGTATCGAAATTTCAATGTGTTCCACTAACAATAAGGGAACGTACACAAACGCAGGAGGTGGCTAAACTTCACTGTCTCAAACCGTACAAGAATTGTCGTAACATATAATATTAAAATACTATATAATATATTAGTATTTAATATGTGTAAATTAATTGTATTTTTGGAATAAGCGTTTTTAATGAACCATATTATATAATATAATATATTAGTATTTAATATGTAAATTAATTGTATTTTTGGAATAAACGTTTTTAATGAACCATATTATATAATATAACATATAAGATAATATAGCTTATTAAAAACGTTTATTCGAAGAATGCATAACACAATTTGTTACGTTTGAATCAATATCAAAGATTGATTACCGTAGGAGCAAGAACCGTGTGTAAGAATGGACGCGTTTCGAGGACATCGCTGATCCCGTGAGACAAGGATGAGATCGATGGTGTCCTTTCTTTCAACGGAATCCACGCGAAGAGCCCGATAGGAGAGAATATCGTTTGATGCGTACTGGTAATTGGTCGTAATCTGGCTGGCAATAATTCAGTAGTGATATCGGCCGAGTTAATAGTCGTGCGGTATTGAATTTGTAATAAACGCCATAATGAGCAGCGCAAACGGATGTTGGTTCAACGCTAATGAGAGCTAGGCAAGCTGTATAGATTGAACGAGTCCACGAGAGCCCGCTTCCGTTCTCGGTAATCTTTGTTGCCGCAGGAAGAGAGAAAAAAATCCGTGCACACGTTGTGTTGCGCGTATTATTTATTAATAACGCCGTCAACGGAAACGTAAGTATAACATTCCGCGGTTGCAACGCTAACGGAAATGGGTATATGTAGGAAGGAACCCCGGCTGTTGCTCATAGATCGCGAGTGAATGACCGAAACATTTACCGATTACCGAATGGAGAAGATATTTATTGTTTTATTGAGCGCTTCTGTCGATCGGCTCGGCGGCTCGCGGGAAAAATTTAACGAGTTAAGGGCTGAAATTATTATTTGCAATGTAGTATATGGTGTTCGACGTGTAATTTGGAAAATGCACGTGTTATTACCGGGAATAAGACGTTATTGCTTATCGATGCGAGGCTGGCTTCGCGAAGAATGGAACGCGGGGGATTCGAGGAATGCCGAGGTGCGTGTAACAGGCGTGACCTTCCCAAGGTCAGACGGTGTGTAAAGGAACAATGCACACGGGACCTGATCCGTGTTAGTCTACTCTACTGCGATACAGTGCAACTGGTAACAGCAATTACGGTTCCAACAGAGGAAACGCTGTTCCTCCGATCATTCAGTTATCGACGATCGCGGTTTTATTAAACATTTATTTCTTACTCGTTGCAACCTGCCCCGAGATTTATAATTTAACGGAAGATCAATGGAAAGAGACACTCGTTACGCGCAAAGAATAAAATTAAATACCTTTTAGAAATTCAATAACTTTTTTAAATCGAACGAAAAATTCTTAGTTTTTTAATAGTTAAATGGATTGTTTTATTAATGAAAATTTGGACAATATTGAAATTGGTAGAAATTTTAAGAAAAANGTCGATCGGCTCGGCGGCTCGCGGGAAAAATTTAACGAGTTAAGGGCTGAAATTATTATTTGCAATGTAGTATATGGTGTTCGACGTGTAATTTGGAAAATGCACGTGTTATTACCGGGAATAAGACGTTATTGCTTATCGATGCGAGGCTGGCTTCGCGAAGAATGGAACGCGGGGGATTCGAGGAATGCCGAGGTGCGTGTAACAGGCGTGACCTTCCCAAGGTCAGACGGTGTGTAAAGGAACAATGCACACGGGACCTGATCCGTGTTAGTCTACTCTACTGCGATACAGTGCAACTGGTAACAGCAATTACGGTTCCAACAGAGGAAACGCTGTTCCTCCGATCATTCAGTTATCGACGATCGCGGTTTTATTAAACATTTATTTCTTACTCGTTGCAACCTGCCCCGAGATTTATAATTTAACGGAAGATCAATGGAAAGAGACACTCGTTACACGCAAAGAATAAAATTAAATACCTTTTAGAAGTTTAATAACTTTTTTAAATCGAACGAAAAATTCTTAGTTTTTTAATAGTTAAATGGATTGTTTTATTAATGAAAATTTGGACAATATTGAAATTGGTAGAAATTTTAAGAAAAACGGTGAAGATCGCTTTTTTCAACTTTTTTACCTGGATTTGTAATAAATATTTGAGCAACAGAGTTTTAGTCTATAATAATATTCTAAATCTATTACATAATAGATTAAACCAGCTAACTAATCAAAAAACTCAGATAATAAATAAGAAAAAGGAACTGCCACATTTTTTTTTATAAATTATTTAATCTGTAAATGAAAATTATTCTTAGTATTGAATTTATTTACAAAAAAGATTAAGACATAAATAAATCAGGAGATTAATGCTTATGTGTCAATGTTTCTTAGCTCTGTTCAAGTTTACTTTTGGTTGGTTCAAAATTGAGCACCAATGTCAAGGTTACGAGTTCAAAATGTGACTAACAGTGTACCCTGGTGACGAATGTTGATATCAACAACGCATTTATTTGAATACCCAGCCGGTGTGTACGATAATCTCCGTGGACCCGAAGCCGAAGATCTCTGTGGACCCGAGATTCACGTGAGTCTTTTTAATTTTCCTATACCTTTCTGATAAGACCATAAAATTCCGTACCTTGTTTAAAGATATTTTTGACAATGACCGAAATTACTGATAAGAATTTGTCGGATCTGCCCGATGAAATGAAACAAGGCTTTGTTTCATGCGAGGGAGATTACGATTTTCCGTTGTATTTATCAACAAAGGAAGAATTTGTTAACAATGAAGAAAAGAAAAAGGAGAGGATAGAAATAGACGAAGAAGCAGGTAAAGATGAATTAGAACATATGAAGAACAAGCAATGAGAAGATAAAAAATTAAACAACTGTCGTCAGTAAAATGGTACTTCTTATATCATAGGCATTGAACCATTTTTGATTATGGAATTACAGAGATTTGTGCCATACTTGGAGAAACCACTGCTCAAATTTCATCCTCTTAATATGCCTCATAAGGAGATTGGCGTAATTGAAATAGCAGGAGTTGTATTAGACANTGGCCACGCATTTATTTGAATACCCAGCCGTTGTGTATGACACCGAGGAGAGACTACTAGTCTCTCCTCGGTGTGTACGATAATCTCTGTGGACCCGAAGATCTCTGTGGACCCGAGATTCACGTGAGTCTTTTTAATTTTCCTATACCTTTGATAAGACCATAAATTCCGTACCTTGTTTAAAGATATTTTTGACAATGACCGAAATTACTGATAAGAATTCGTCGGATCTGCCCGATGAAATGAAACAAGGCTTTGTTTCATGCGAGGGAGATTACGATTTTCCGTTGTATTTATCAACAAAGGAAGAATTTGTTAACAATGAAGAAAAGAAAAAGGAAGAAATAAACGAAGAAGCAGGTAAAGATGAATTAGAACATATGAAGAACAAGCAATGAGAAGATAAAAAATTAAACAACTGTCGTCAGTAAAATGGTACTTCTTATATCATAGGCATTGAACCATTTTTGATTATGGAATTACAGAGATTTGTGCCATACTTGGAGAAACCACTGCTCAAATTTCATCCTCTTAATATGCCTCATAAGGAGATTGGCGTAATTGAAATAGCAGGAGTTGTATTAGACATATACGAAACTGATAAATTTTATCAGTACACAGGTAATAGTGAACAAGATTAATTTTATTACAGTAGATTTTTATTTAACACTTTAATTATGTGACGTGCTCTTAAGAAATTCTTACATTAATGTTTAGTCGATGATGGGACGGGAGTAATAATTATTTATTATCGAAAAATGATTAAAAACGAGATCGAGAATGAAAGAAGAAAAATTGATGATAAGTATATTACACATTTGTCCTCGGGTGAAATTAATGTTGATCTCTTAGAGATAGACATCTGTTCAGATAAATACCCTGAACCACGTCCTGGTTTTAAATATCCTAAGGGTACAAGGATAGAAGATACTCTTGTGAGTAAGGGACTGTATTTGAAACACATCAATGATGAATCAATTATAATTCGATGCTTATTATACAGATTTTTGAACACAATTGGTCGTTCGAGACTAAGAATGGGACTCGGGGCAAACCGATAGAGCTTTGCACGTATATCAGTGCGAAGGGCCAATGTCTACTCAAATTTTTAGACAATGAACGGGAAATAAAAGAGATCCCATTTCATGATTTGCCTTATTCTCAGTTAATTTTCATGGCNGGACTGTATTTGAAACACATCAATGATGAATCAATTATAATTCGATGCTTATTATACAGATTTTTGAACACAATTGGTCGTTCGAGACTAAGAATGGGACTCGGGGCAAACCGATAGAGCTTTGCACGTATATCAGTGCAAAGGGCCAATGTCTACTCAAATTTTTAGACAATATATGGGATATGAAAGAGATCCCATTTCATGATTTGCCTTATTCTCAGTTAATTTTCATGGCCGAGGAAGTTAGTGGCTTAACAGAACGTCAGTACAACGACAAAGTTCTTTCTTGGATAGAAACTAACGTTCAGAAGAGATATAATAAAGGCCCATTGGAAAGCTTCAAAGATGTAGATGTGCCTATATTTAATATGATATTATAATACAATCTTTCGCATCTAATTTAAGGAAAAGCCAATGTAATATATTGTATGTTATTGAAAATATATTTATTTAGAACAAAATATGAAATTTCAATTTGTTACTTGTTTCAATTGTTTGTCAGTCACTGGCTGGTCATTTGTGAGTGATTCTGTTTTATTTGTAAAACTTAATTTATGATACTGACTTTTAGTTAAGGGCAAATGTGGAGCTATTTCACTTGGTTCTATACAGAGCGGTGGTGCCTAAAAAGAACGTATATAGTATATAATATTAATGTCAATCTTTATTTATAATTAAGAGCAAAATTCAACCATCAACTTTTAAAACCAAATGTCTTTTCAAACTGGATCAAATGACCTAGTTATAGAAAATCGCTTTCTTTTAATTTTAAATTATCAGCAAATTTTATAAGCCAATATATCTGACTACTCCGAAGAACTCAAGTCATTTGATTTGATTATAAAAAAGTTTTTTAATTTTAAAGGGTGTTTTAATTTTGCTGTATATTTATATTTAATTTTCATAAAAATACTTACATGTATTTGTTCTACTTTAGCTTCCTTCGATGTGAACTCTCTCAGTAAATAGTCTTGGCCAAATTCGTGGTAAATTCGAGTATCATTTATTCTGAACATCACTCCATCGATTCTTAAGAAGTATCTCAATAAAATGTAAAAACTGCTTGGCATAACGCGCTATTAAAACCAACAAATGAATTTCAATAAATTCAGTACACCGTACATTCTCTAGTTGAACAAATTGTATTAACTTACAATTTTTACAGAACACACTGCGATTCCGTTATCATGAAGTTCGTCTTCAAACAACGTCAGATCATTATAGAAAAGAATTTTTTCTCTTTTCTTTAATTTATCAAGATCGATTCTCTCGGTAGTTTCTTGAACCTCAAAGTTTGATATTGTTCCCATGTAACTAGTGGTAAATGTCCAATCGAATGGTTTTATTTTCTCTTCTAAGAACTCACTGCTTTCTGATCTATTCCAAACGATAAGTATGTACGTTGTTAGAGGATATAAATAAAAGGTGTCGAGATATATGTACCTGGATTCTTTCCAAGCTTCTGCACATGCAAGCTGCACATTAGGTTTTCCATTCGACACAGTCTTCAACGCATCCAGTGCATTGAATTGTATATAAGCACCATTTTGATGTTTCAAAGTTAGTATATTGTTTGGGAACACCATGTCTGGCATGTGTGGCAATTCTAAAGTACGGCTGAAACTGTTAAAATTCTTTTATGACATATCGGAGCAACTAATTATCTTTTAATAAGTGACAGATGTTCTGCGCCTTACGTGCAAAATTGGCAAGAATTGACGTCCTTATCTCCACAGCCATCTTCACTTTTGGAACACTTGGAATGAAGTATGTGGGATTGAGTGTATTTAATGTGCCATTGATGATAAACGTGCTCTTCTTGACTAACAGGCAGCCGTAAAATATCAATCCCACCGTGAACTTTTATGGCAGTCATGATCTACAATTCATTGTTTAATTACAGACTATGTCGACGTCAATGTAAATATATAAGTCACTTTTTATTAACTTTTAAGAGTCACTGTCAAACGACAATGGGCATCAATGTGAAATACGGTTCAAGAATTTTATTATTTTGATTATGTATTTGCAACAAATGTCACATTCTTCCATTTTGGTGATTAATTACGTCTTACGAATTATCATACACCAATAGGATAGCGATAAGCACTTTCGTTAGTTCTTCATGATCGCGTTTCGTGTCAGTCAGATTTGTTTTGAAATTTAACTATTGACAACATCTTCTAACCTGGCGTACGCCATTTCTGACGTACGTGTGTACTTACGAGCACCGTCTATCGAGTTTAATTATTGAATCAATTTCCAGCCAACATCATGAATCTTGTCTTATTTAATTGTTCAACTTCGCGGCTGTCCTCGTCCGGATTCTTTACTCCTTTTGACCACCGCACGATTTCTTTTGAACGTAACAATCGCTGTTATTCACAACCAGTTCGCAACACGTACTTCGTTATCGACTATACTTAAATTACGATATAGTACGTTTGTACATCCACCGAGGAGGTCACGAAGTCGCAAGATCCTGATTGTGCAAGTGCTTTCATGCATTTGTTTACTTCAAAAAAGGGCTTATGATTTAATTAAAATTACAGAGATGTCAAGTATATTAGGTTTGAGTCCGTAGAATATCTTTTAGGTCAAAGAATGTGAGACGAAGCAGAGAGACGAAGTTATCGAAATCCAAAGGGAAGGTGCAGGTATATGACAAATGTTATAAAAATTCTGGACCACAACAGAATGTCCATTGAGTCCGTTCTCATTCTAAGGCCGAAAGGCATAAAATGAATCTATTTATTACTATAATATTTTTAATTGTATGTCGTCAACAGTCACTGAAGCGATCTGAACGAAAATACTGTCAATCACTGACGACTGACATGGTGCTTAATGTGTTGGTCGTCCAACTTCAACGTTCGAATTCTTTATTTTTTTTATTAACCCAAATTTCGAATGTAAAACTGCTGTTGCTCAAAGAATGTGTACTACAAATTAAAATACGTAGGACGTAATTATTAAAATTCAAAGGAAATATGTAATTATATAAGTATGNGACTGACATGGTGCTTAATGTGTTGGTCGTCCAACTTCAACGTTCGAATTCTTTATTTTTTTTATTAACCCAAATTTCGAATGTAAAACTGCTGTTGCTCAAAGAATGTGTACTACAAATTAAAATACGTAGGACGTAATTATTAAAATTCAAAGGAAATATGTAATTATATAAGTATGAGATATATAAAAATGTATGAGTAAGTATAAGAAAAGAATTAAGATTGATAATTTCGTCCAAGGATGAAATGTTATAAAATGAAACTTTTGCAAAAATCGTCTAATTAAACCCAATCGCGTTCGAGGGGCGGCAAGATGAAATCGAGTTCCGGACGTAGTTTTAAGATCACGCTTCCTTCGCTCTTCCATACGGAAATAACCGGAGCGATTGTACAAGTTCAGGCCGGCCCAATCAGTTCTCCTCGGGTATCGGAGGCAGTTACGCGTTCTGCGGAACGTCTAAGATGACGAATAAAAAATCGAGTCCGTCCGTGCAGTTCGCTCCAGGCAGCGTCGAGGAGAATCCTGGAAAGAGGAAATTATTTGAGAGGACGTGCGCGCAGAAAGTAAAATCTATCGCTGGTCACGTTGGCCTTTTGGTCACTTTAATGCTGTACACGGCGATCGGTGGTTTGGTGAGTCGGACTTCGAAATATATCTTTAAAAATAGTCATTAATAGTAGTCACGTAACTTCTGAACCATGAAAGAAATTATAAGTCAATTAATTAAAATTATAAGCAACGTCTTGAGTCTTTAAATGTTCGTTGCGTTTACGAGTGTTCGAATTTGAAACTATTTATTCACGTGGGCCTACACGAACTGCAATATTTATAGAAACAACAACGCGAGTCTGGATTTCCAATCGGTACCTTTATTTTTAGCAATGGCCCAATCGTATGACTCGCGATTCCTGTTAACTTGCTTTGTTGAATGTTTACTATAATCTTCTCGGTTTGTCGTTAATCTATTCGGAGATTATGCGCGTCCTAAAAAGTTTCGCATTGTTTGCGAAGGTTTTCCGACATATAGAACTTCCGGCAGAACGAGCACGTCTGGAAGCGTTGCGCGGTAATTTGCGCGCTCAGAGATACTCGTTCATCGATTCGGTCTCCAACAATACCGACGACGTGTCGAACCTGAGCAAACTGGTGAGCAGATCTTAAATTAAACGTCTACGAGCCCCGCAGGGATCGGAATCGAGCCTGGTTAAAATAATGTTGAAAAATGGCAAAGAATGTTTGTAGATCAGTATGAAATTACGAGCTTATGAAGTGGCTGTCCAAGAAGCGGCCCAAGGTGGTTTCTTGATTAGTTCATTAACCATCGATCATCTAGATCAAGATACTGCAAATCTGCCTTTCATTGTTACTGAGAGGTGGAGCGTGCTCCAAGCCGTTTTCTTCGCAAGCACTGTGCTTACCACAATCGGTAATGACATAACAATTAAGTCGATAAATGGAAGCAGCTGAAGACGAATTTACAGCTTACTCCTTCGTAGGATATGGGAACGTCGTTCCGTCGACTAATTCGGGAAGGCTGTTCTGCATCCTGTTCGCTTTCATCGGCATACCGTTGACGTTGATAGTAATAGCCGACTGGGGAAAACTGTTCGCCAGCGGTGTTATTAAAATCGGTCTGGCCGTGAAATCGAGAATTCCGTTTAGCTTCTCGTTCTCCTGCATTCCGGCGAACGTGACCGGAAGACGATCCCTCGGTAAACCTCTCCGGCCCATTCGACGGTTTTAAATATCTACGGTCACTATGTTTTTTCTAGGTGCATTCGCAGCGATCGTTTTGCTTTTTTTGTACCTCGCCTGCGGCGCAGGTATGTTTATGTTGTGGGAGGACGATTGGAACTTCTTCGACGGATTTTATTTCTGTTTCGTGACCATGACCACGATAGGGTTCGGCGATTTAGTGCCCAGTAAGTAACGGAACGCGCGCGACTGCTTTAGCGATGGTATTCGCGTGTTCGCACATTATTATAGCTGCGCTTCGTATCATCGCTCGTACGTAGAGAAGCCGAAGTACACGCTGCTTTGCACCCTTTACATTCTCGTCGGTTTGGCGCTGACCAGTACTATAATCGAGCTCGTGAGACGGCAGTATGCTCAGTCTTGGAGGAGACTGCAGAGGCTTAGTGGGCCGCTGGCGGAGGCGATACGAAGACTCGGTGAACAGGCGGGTGGCGATATGTCCGCGCTTCATTCCGATCTCAGGTATTCATCGTCTACACCAGGCATGGACAATCTTACATTGAAGCTAGCTTAGCAGCTAGCAAAAAGTAGTTTAACATTATATTTATTTATAATATAATGCTTATATTTAGTATTATATTTATTGTATATGCTACTATATTTATTTACATATTTATTTTATTTATTTATTTAGAATATAATATTTATTATTAGGTTTGAATTTTATTTATGCTGGGATTTAAGCGAAATGGAGAGTCTGGGGTTGCCCATATTTAATTTACACCGTTTTCGTAAATGTTATAATAAAGATTCATACAAAATTCCTCAATATTAAATGGTACTTCGGTGATGAATCAGGGTTGTAGATAAATAAATTTTTAATTCAATCGTGAACATCAGTCGACAAATAAAAAATCTGCAACCCTGTGTTGAGTCAAATAAGTTGAGAGATCTANCAGGCATGGACAATCTTACATTGAAGCTAGCTTAGCAGCTAGCAAAAAGTAGTTTAACATTATATTTATTTATAATATAATGCTTATATTTAGTATTATATTTATTGTATATGCTACTATATTTATTTACATATTTATTTTATTTATTTATTTAGAATATAATATTTATTATTAGGTTTGAATTTTATTTATGCTGGGATTTAAGCGAAATGGAGAGTCTGGGGTTGCCCATATTTAATTTACACCGTTTTCGTAAATGTTATAATAAAGATTCATACAAAATTCCTCAATATTAAATGGTACTTCGGTGATGAATCAGGGTTGTAGATAAATAAATTTTTAATTCAATCGTGAACATCAGTCGACAAATAAAAAATCTGCAACCCTGTGTTGAGTCAAATAAGTTGAGAGATCTAAGTAAGAATTGCATCGTTACTGATTTCAGAAAAGTGTTAACGGTGATATCCATGCCGCGTTTTAAGTGGTCGGCTTCTATGAACCGGGCAGTGACGAAGGATCAAGATTGGGAGGAAGCCGTCGAGGCTGTGCTCCGCGATATTGCCGCGAACGCTGACAGCCAACCAAAGTCGAAACCGATAGTGCAAATCGTGATTTACGAGTCGAGCGTCTGACAAGTCCACGAAAATCTACGATAAGCTTCAGTCTGTGTGTGTGTCTTCATAATTTAATCGAGATACCGTGGAAGAGAATTATATTTTTTCAATGCGTTTAACCCCTTGACTACGGTGGGTGCTTATAGACATTTGTGGCGCTTATCCCATTGTGGTCGCCTAAAAATATTGACACAGTTTGGCAATTTTTTTATTATTAGAATATGTTTTCACAAAAATGCATCGCTACACGAAATTACATCATTCTCCGCGTATGTCGTATCTGAATTCCTACCGTATGGTATAACTGGTGCGTCTGAAAGTCTGCCGTAGTCAAAGGGTTACCTGGTCTTCCACTCGCATCGCGCGGTATCGACGGAGGTGAATTTTGACATGATGCAAGTGGAGCAGCCAGCTTTTGTCGTGCTCGAACGCGTCTCGTTTTACCCGCGTGAACTGCGCGCGTCGCCGGGTAAAGCCGCGAACGCGCAGGAACCGACAAGCCCCGGAGTTCGATCAGTAGTCCCGATGTCGGACTGAGCGGATCGACGAAAACAATAATTTGAAACACGGGCAGCCACTAAATTTAGAAAGTTGCAGTGCCGCACGGAGCAGGACAGGGGAGACGTGGTTCTGCGTGCGCTGTCGGCGTTCACGGTGACGTTTTCGTTCGTTCGTTCGGTCGAGTCGCTCATAATTATTCTGGCCCAAATGGTCCAGGTCATGCAAAGTAGAACGGAGCGTCCAGCGGCTATCGTGTGCATCGCGTACCGTGTGCGTATCCTATGCGGACCCGTGCGTATATAAGAAGACGCGATCGCAGTGGTGCTCGTACTTGACAGTTCNATCCAGGTCATGCAAAGTAGAACGGAGCGTCCAGCGGCTATCGTGTGCATCGCGTACCGTGTGCGTATCCTATGCGGACCCTGTGCGTATATAAGAAGACGCGATCGCAGTGGTGCTCGTACTTGACAGTTCCGTGTCAGGAAAATTTCTAGTCGTTGTCGTTACTATTGCGTTACGTATGAATATATTTGAGAGAAGAAGATCGAAATTATCTATACAGTATGCACGGAAGAATTAATCGATACCAGGGAAAATAAATAAGATCCGTTTTTAAACGCGCTCGTTTGCTGTATGTATGCCAATTATTATATCCTTCCGCAACTATTTATGGATTATGCTCGTTATATAATATACTATTAAAAGAGGAATCAATTTGCATATAAATACAATTTATTCCTAGTGTATTTTCTCAAATATAATATCTATAAATGTGACATTAGCAATCAGATCACTGAAAATACATCGCCCTAACGCTTGCGTCACGTTAGCCACGTGCATTCGTGTACCGTTATTTCGCGCGTAGTCTTCCGACTCTCTGAGAAGCGTGTCTGTTTCCAATATGACGGGGCAGAGGGGAGAGTATCCTGTCGATACGGCTGTACTGCGAAACCCCTTCCTCGCACGATGTAATCTATGAACTATGTTTATAAGCAACAGCCTTTCTTGTTTAGCAATTGAGTACAATGACCGGGATCAAAGATCCGACGGAGGCACCGAAGGTGGAACAACTGAACCAAGAGGGCGAACGAATGAACGCTGTCGTTAAGAGAAGTTTCGCAGACTTGACGAATATTTATATGGAAGATCTTTTCCAGTTCTCCAGAGACATGACGGAGTCTTTCAGGTGATCGATCGCACGTAGATTTTAATCGATAAATAACGAATATCCATTGAATCATATATGTTAAACAACTGGAATGTGAGCAGAAGTGCTGGAGCGGCGTGCCAGTGAAGGTATTCCTTTTTTTCGTAGAAATTTATAATAGACACGGCGTTCAATATTAGTGAAGTTCTGTCCATCACTAGTTTATTATGCTTGTTTTTGATAGCCTAATACGTAACCAAAAGCAATGAAAATAACTGATGATTGCGAATAATAATAATATTTTCCAGCGGTTGGCAATTATATAAATCGAATTGACTTAACTATATTATAAAATAATACAAATAGAAAGATAATAATAAAACAAATAAAAAAACGAGATAGTATGAAAAGAGATAGAAAGAGACAATAAAGTAGCAAAAAACGGATAGTATCACTTACTCGTAGTCTCATTTCTTTGGTTGCTATTCTCCTTCTTTAAAGTTTTCGACGGCTGTTTATATTCCAGTTATTTACTATATTAGGTCAATGGGAACATCTAATTGACCTGTTTTGTTCATACATACTTGTTTTAATCCTTAGGTTGATGTTAGACAATTTAAGACTTCGTTTCGAACAGTTCCGTGAAGAAAATCAATCCATATTCGATCTGTTCTCGATCGCGCAACTGCAGAAGTGGACCCAGCGAGAACAGTAAACGAAATAAGTCGACGTTTTCATTTCATAGATTAATAAACCCACGTAATTCGACCAAATTCGGACAAAACAGCACACGTTTGGTAACATTATCGATGTTTAAGATCGCATAGATACTTTAATAAAAAAAAGACTGAGAAAGAAGGAGTTCATTATTGCAATACACCTTAATTAAGTCAACAGGCTTGGCTAGCTTGAGTCGTAGATTCGAAATTTCAAAGTAACGTATTTCGTTTTCGAGCCTATCGATATATATCGAATATGAAAGCACGAACGCCATTTTCTTTACCCGTTGCCCGCCAGTCTCGCATACTGCGTCAGTTTGTTTGTTGTCTCATCTATAACCGCCAAAAAATTCAATCTCGTTCTTATGACTAGTAGTTATTCAACTCTCATGCACCGCATCGTCAAAACAACAGATATTGTTCGTTAAACTTATCTCCCAGAATGGCTGGCCACCGTTGTTTTATTTGTGCGACGGACGAGGGGATCCTTTTAGACGCGACCGACAACAAACAAATATGCCAATGTATTGAACGCTGTCTGTACGTCAAGGTAAATTTTCTATTAAAAAATGTATGCACGAAATCACTAACTTTCTAGTGAAATACTCGCATCCTACTTAATTTGTTACGATGCATCTGAGTGTGCGTCGATGTCTGTGTCCACTGTGTAACGTAAATATTCAAGCAAAAAGTATTGAAAAAATTTAATCGCCGTTCGGACCGTGCATATTCTTAACTATATTCAAGGATGCATTATTAATACCTCTAATTGCCCATGATAAAAAATATTAATCCAGAAGTTGTTAAATCACGAATTCGTGAATACATCAGAGGTTAACTAAAGGTATTTGATTGCATTAATGTAACGCAACTCTGCTGGTAGCATTTTGTAGAGAACTCATCATAAATATATTCTTTTTTACGTCTAATTAAATAATTGAAATTTCCTTTTCCTTTCATCATGGTGTAATATAAACATATTTACACTTTGTCATCAATGACTAATTATCTGTGTTAGAAGATAGTACTTCAGCAACTAATGAATAATTTATAAATATATTAGAGATTTGCTCTATTGTAATGAAACTCTGTTGATAGTTTTCAATACCCACAGAAGTGTTAATCTTCCAGTTAAGTAATTGAATTCATTTTTCTCCTTAAGATACCAACAACAGATGAAGCATCAATAAAAGTTTGCCATAAGTGCGCTTTTGAGGCAAGTCTATGTAACTCATTTCTACAAAAGTACGAACAGTATAAAAGGTCGAGTATAAACAACAAGAGATGCTGCATTGTATGCCATCAAGCTGGAAAGACCAGATCGATCTTTGATTTCAGTGATGATACAGATTTTCAACGAAAGTCTTTCAATAAAATACAAAAAGTCCTTAATGACGAGGTAAAACATGATTTTTTACTAAAATTCTTATGAGAAACTTACTTTTAAATTGTAGTTCCATTTATTTATATAGTTCCAAACGTCCATTGAGGACTTTAAGTTCATGTGTTTGTCTTGCCTGTACGCAGTAGACGTACTGCTAGATTTAAAGAATATATCTAAGAGCACTTCAACCCAATTGACGGACATCACCAACAAAAAAGTTGATTATTTAACATTTCCCAAGGTAATGTCATATCATATTAAACATGGTATATATAATTATATACAAAATTAATTGAATTCATAATATATATATAGTTCCTTCACAATATTTTTAACACGTTATTATCTTTCTCCTGTAGACAGATACGGCTATTGTAAGTCGTAAAACTACGAGCACACAGTCTTCGAAAGTGACTTTGCAAGATTTGGAAAACAAGATGACACGCACGAGGTCACAAAATAACAAATTAACCGACGAGGAGTCTGACAAGAAAGTAAATGAACGCTGTACTTTATGTCACGGGTTTATTGACCGGTTAAGCAGACGCGCAAGATTGCTCTCAACAAGTATATGTGCAACTTGTCAAAACAAAAATAAAAGATTTGCGAAACAAACAAAATTGACTGAAAAGCAAAATCTCTCTGGGACTAAAGATTGCGCGGTTTATTTGAAAGATGTGTTGAAAAATAATGAAATGAAGGAGCAGCCGATTCACAAAATCGAGGAAGATGCCGAGGACAGTAAGACGTCTCCCGTGAAGGAGAAAGATTCGAAAACTGAGAAGAAACTCGCAAAAAAAGAGATACGGGGTAAGAAACGTTTCGTTGAAACTGAAAGCGAGGACACGTCCATTGAAGAAGTGCCTAAAAAGAAAAAGCAGAAACCCTCCGAAGAAGAGGAGGGACAAGTTTCCGAAATCAACGATGATCTCGAGGACAAGAAGTCCGCCGTGAAGGAGAAAGTTTCGAAGACCGAGAAGAAACTCGAAAAGAAGGAGAAGAAAATTACGAAACGTTCCATTGAAACGGAAAACGAAGACACGTCCAATGAAGACGTGCCTAAGAAGAAAAGACTAAAGTCGGTCGAAGGTCCATCGAATGACTCCAATTCGAGTTCTGTCGCTCAACAAACAAGACAACTTAGAAAGAGGAACGTTGAACCTCTATCAAAACCTGCAGACGGCAAGAAGTTAATTAAAAGGCAACAATCGATCATCTTGTCTTCGTCCGATACCGAGACAAATAAAGATAGTCGTCTGAGAACAAAAAAGAATTTAAGAGGTAACACCGAAAACGACAAATCATTGTCGAACGATTATGTCTCGTTCACACGGAATCGGAGAAGAATTAAGAGCATAAGCCCTTTTTCGGATTCAACAGAACAAATTGAATCTGAAACGAAGAACACACGAGTTACTGGGGAATCTGATAAAGAAGATGTACCCAGTACAGAGACATATATATGCGAAGAATGCGGAACTAGTTTCGAGACTAAGCTCATCAGTTTGTCGCATAAATTGTCACACTACAAACAACCGAAAATAGAGTTACAGAAAATAAGTCCAGAAACTTTATTAAAAGCACCGGATGCGCAGAACGCAGATGATCAGATCGAAGAATCATCGGAGAATATAAGAATTGTGGTAGAAGACGACGAAGAGGAAGCTGAAATCAATGAAAACAAATCTGTGCACAATGATTCTACTGTTGAAGATGAATCTAAAGATGTTTCTCAGAGAGAAACGATAGAAGACGATAACGTTGATATGAGGCTTGTTATGAAGGATTNTTGCCCATGATAAAAAATATTAATCCAGAAGTTGTTATATCACGAATTCGTGAATACATCAGAGGTTAACTAAAGGTATTTGATTGCATTAATGTAACGCAACTCTGCTGGTAGCATTTTGTAGAGAACTCATCATAAATATATTCTTTTTTACGTCTAATTAAATAATTGAAATTTCCTTTTCCTTTCATCATGGTGTAATATAAACATATTTACACTTTGTTATCAATGACTAATTACCTGTGTTAGAAGATAGTACTTCAGCAACTAATGACTAATTTATAAATATATTAGAGATTTGCTCTATTGTAATGAAACTCTGCTGATAGTTTTCAATATCCACAGAAGTGTTAATCTTCCAGTTAAGTAATTGAATTCATTTTTCTCCTTAAGATACCAACAACAGATCAAGCATCAATAAAAGTTTGCCATAAGTGCGCTTTTGAGGCAAGTCTATGTAACTCATTTCTACAAAAGTACGAACAGTATAAAAGGTCGAGTATAAACAATAAGAGATGCTGCATTGTATGCCATCAAGCTGGAAAGACCAGATTGATCTTTGATTTCAGTGATGATACAGATTTTCAACGAAAGTCTTTCAATAAAATACAAAAAGTCCTTAATGACGAGGTAAAACATGATTTTTTACTAAAATTCTTATGAGAAACTTACTTTTAAATTGTAGTTCCATTTATTTATATAGTTCCAAACGTCCATTGAGGACTTTAAGTTCATGTGTTTGTCTTGCCTGTACGCAGTAGACGTACTGCTAGATTTAAAGAATATATCTAAGAGCACTTCAACCCAATTGACGGACATCACCAACAAAAAAGTTGATTATTTAACATTTCCCAAGGTAATGTCATATCATATTAAACATGGTATATATAATTATATACAAAATTAATTGAATTCATAATATATATATAGTTCCTTCACAATATTTTTAACACGTTATTATCTTTCTCCTGTAGACAGATACGGCTATTGTAAGTCGTAAAACTACGAGCACACAGTCTTCGAAAGTGACTTTGCAAGATTTGGAAAACAAGATGACACGCACGAGGTCACAAAATAACAAATTAACCGACGAGGAGTCTGACAAGAAAGTAAATGAACGCTGTACTTTATGTCACGGGTTTATTGACCGGTTAAGCAGACGCGCAAGATTGCTCTCAACAAGTATATGTGCAACTTGTCAAAACAAAAATAAAAGATTTGCGAAACAAACAAAATTGACTGAAAAGCAAAATCTCTCTGGGACTAAAGATTGCGCGGTTTATTTGAAAGATGTGTTGAAAAATAATGAAATGAAGGAGCAGCCGATTCACAAAATCGAGGAAGATGCCGAGGACAGTAAGACGTCTCCCGTGAAGGAGAAAGATTCGAAAACTGAGAAGAAACTCGCAAAAAAAGAGATACGGGGTAAGAAACGTTTCGTTGAAACTGAAAGCGAGGACACGTCCATTGAAGAAGTGCCTAAAAAGAAAAAGCAGAAACCCTCCGAAGAAGAGGAGGGACAAGTTTCCGAAATCAACGATGATCTCGAGGACAAGAAGTCCGCCGTGAAGGAGAAAGTTTCGAAGACCGAGAAGAAACTCGAAAAGAAGGAGAAGAAAATTACGAAACGTTCCATTGAAACGGAAAACGAAGACACGTCCAATGAAGACGTGCCTAAGAAGAAAAGACTAAAGTCGGTCGAAGGTCCATCGAATGACTCCAATTCGAGTTCTGTCGCTCAACAAACAAGACAACTTAGAAAGAGGAACGTTGAACCTCTATCAAAACCTGCAGACGGCAAGAAGTTAATTAAAAGGCAACAATCGATCATCTTGTCTTCGTCCGATANGTACAACGGCGGCGAAAGCGAAGCCTCTAAAAACGGGAACCCTAGTCTCGTGGAATAAATCCGCTAAGTACTAGTTTATTATTTGAGTCCAGATTCATTTATACTCTGAAAAATTAGGCTTCAACAACCGTTATTACATAGTTGTTCATATTGAAAAAGGGAGATCAAAACAGTTGCCATTTCACATTGAAGTACATATTAGTTATTTTCTAATAGATAATCTAGTTTAAAAAGTATTCATTTTTCTTTGTAGTCTTTCCTTGAATAAAGAATTAGCTGGGACTATTTCCTATATTCACAATTTGTATACTCGTCAGTCGTCCTATTTCATGCATACACTTTGTATACCGTATAAAATTTAATTTATGTTACAGATTTTATATTGTACAAATTTAACTATCAAAAAATTATGTTAGGGAAGTGCTTAGCAATTTGTAATATAATGTACGATTGGATGACATTAAACGTGCATTCTTATGGCTTATAGTTTAATTGTTATCAGATAGTGAAATGAAAGAATTTTATTTTTAAAAAATTGAACCGTCATTTACATACATGATGTAATCTCATAATCCATCAGGAAGTTAATTAAAATACTTTCATATTTCATAATTGATCTTAAATTTTTTTTCATCTTTTTTTCTAGTACAATATGTTTTTTTTAAATATATGTTTAAAATTTATATTTAATATGTGTTTGTAATAACATATGGTATTAGTAGCTCTTTAAGAGTTTTTAGTAGTTTATTCAACATGAATGATTTTCTTAGATCGCGAAGTCACAAACTCACCGCGGTTATTATATAGAATATGTTCGCACTATGTGTTTTTGTAATTACAGTTTGTTTACCCCGTTATCCCAGTAGATTTTCCAGTGATGTCGACTTCGATTTGTCGACGCATTAATTACAATTGTAAATTGAAATACAAAAAAAGGGTAATAAGGATATATGACCAGAGACTTTATTAATAATTATTGATAGAATTCGGATTTTTATGGCCGTGAGGTCGGTTGATCGTTGCGAGTTGTATGAGATGTTGTAGAAAACGTACCCGAGCTCTCGTAATGGATCTCCATCTCCGATTTAATATCTGAAACGTTCATTGCTGATATACAAGTCGACAATGATTATTAATAGAAAATTTTATATGCACTTTACCGAATTTACCAATTTGGGGAGTAAAAGCT
>SMSR01014128.1:40874-76737 GCA_019453355.1 Ceratina japonica
TTGCAGGGACATAAGGAGAAACTGCTGAAGGCGCTTGCGAGAAGTCCTCTTCCTGCTCTACTGCATTGCTGACCGCATTTTCTTAGGATGCTACGATGTCGGTCGAATCGCGTGTTTCGGAAAATGTTCATTTAATGGAATTATGAAATCGCTTCCTTCTGTCCTGCGAGCCGGGAGCAGGAAGCGAGTTCTCCGTCGAATCCGCGATGTGCATACCTCGCGTGGAAATTCGTTACACGCGATGTGATTACGTGTGCGCGTTACGTGGCGGAATGAACGATCGAAAAGGGAAGAAAAAGATTATCTCGGCAAGCGAGAAAGTTACGATAACAGCATCCCGTTTCTTCCGGATTACGTCGACACTTTCTTTCAGCTGCACGCGTTGTTTACCTCGCGACGTTACATCCAATTATACTAAAGAGCCGAAGAGATGTCTTCATTTATTTGAACAAGAAGTAATATACGTATTTCCTTAAAAAATTATGTAATCTGTTGGAAATTTCTAATTTTCTTTTACTTGTATGAAAGTTAAGAGTTTTACCGGTGGAAATGAGGAGACCTTCGCCGAGCCATGGTTTGAAGAATCTGTATTCGGAGGATTTGTCGATGTAAACATGGCTGGAGAGGATCACTTCAACGTCTCGGGGGTCGAGCAAGAATACCACCAATTTAGGGCCGATCCATAGCCTGACCACTTCGCTGTATTGGAAGGACTTCTCGTAAACAGTCTGGAAGATGGCTGAAATACGAAAATACTCGTTAAACAATAAATCGGTAGATTCAAAAGTAACAGGAGAACTTCAAGATGAAATTGGAGATTCAAGATCTACTGTTTTACTATTAGTTTTGCCATTAGCTTACTGTCTGAGCTTCCGATTAAGTCCAACGCGTTTCCAAGGATCGGCAAGGCGGGAGGTCCAGGTATTTTCTCGGCGAGTTCGTACATATGACGCCTGGAGATTCTGAAGTAGATGGTGTAAAGGATGAGCGCGGGCAGGAAGAGAGACAGAAAGACGGTCGTCGCCGAAAATCCAGAGGCCGTGGCTGCGCTGGCAGCCATCGAGCCGGCTACTAGTTCCGGTCCAGCCGCCGACATTATTTCCCCAATCTGCAAATCAATTTTTAATAGCATCAAATAATTGTCCACGATTCGAATCACTGTGTCCATTATCGGAAAGTTTCACGGCACTTGTCGTTTAGTCGAGCACTCGACGGTTCGTTCACCCACCTAATCGCTGGTTACACTTATACGATGAATTCCTGTCGACGAAACACCACCGAACTGGTTCCCGGCTACGCTCGACCTCTTTTATAACCGGGCCTTTCTACGGCCACCCCTACTCGCTCAGGGATTCGCGACACTAATTATTAGCTCCGCCGTGCATCTATTCGAATCGTTAATTAACCTCCACGTGTAATACTTACGCATTTTTTATCGCTTCTTCTATTCTTTAACCGTCGCACGATTAATTAATATATCCTTGTCTGATTTTCGGAGTTGAGGAAAATTTCAGTTGTAAACATCGACAAATCACTTGTCCTAATTATATTGTGTTATAAATATATACTAGGCAACGATTATTTATTTATTTATTGCAGTGAATGAATGAAATCTTTTCTCGTGGGATATTTTTTATAAAACAAGTTTTATTTTATAATATTTTGAGGGATTGGATGAGAAGAAATTCGTAATGAAAGTTCGCGAGCTTAGATTTATATGATAATAAAATTTCCACTGAGGAGACCATCGTTCATTAAAATAAGAGAAAACAAAAATTTACGTCTAGTCATTGAATCGGCAATGACGTTCGGAGTACTTCCGCTTTGACCTACTCCCCCATCACACGCCGGCTGTTTTGTCATTTACAAACAATGCTTTCGCATTTGCGTATCCTTTCGCGAAAATTGTTGATTTCATCCTTCATTGTTATTTGTATTACACGCGTTCGTGCAAGACGCGCTTCGACGGATTTAAGATATTGTGTGGTCCTTTACATAATAACAATGATAGCATTGAAATTTTAACAGTTACTAGATTAAAAGTGCATTAATAAAAATCTGTGGAAAATTCTAGAAATATTGCGATTAAAATATTTATGAAATCTTGAATTCACGTGTCGAATGACAGTATTTTTATTTATACAAAATTACGGATACAACAATGACATTTTGTAATTTTGCATAATTTTTAATACATGACTTGAACGTATTTTACAATTGAGATAAGATTAATTTCGAGGATACAATAAAAAGTATAAAAAAGTGAGAACAATATAATTATAAGACATGTAGACATACTTGCAAGTCACGTACAGTCCTATAAGAAAATTCCAAATTATAATTTCTTTCTAAAAGTTTATTGCGTTTCAAATATTGGACACAGCTTTTTATTACGTGTCTTAAACTTTTGACAGAGATCTTACTTACTCTCATACAGTTTTAATTTATATAGACTTATCCAAAATAGACTATCAATTGTACAAAATTCCATCATCGTTGCATTTATATTTTTCATACATGAAATACACATTTTACAATTCCACATAAAAACTCAAGGTATAACATCTTTAATAGCCTCACAAAACTTATACAATTTTCAATTTTTTTTTAAATATAACACCAAATAACTGTTATTTGAATGCTTCATTGTCTTCGTTTAAGTCTTATACAAGTTTAAAAGCGTCATTCGTAAAAATTCCACTGAAATCGTACAATTGTTAGAAATTCATGATTTATTCACTCGTGGGAAATTAATTAGTCAATCGAAAAATATGCGACTTCCTGCAAACACGAATGACCGAATCATGTATAACGTGACAGAAACTTTGACATGTCTTATCCTTTATTCACAGAAACTGTCGAATAATACCTTGAAGATCTAGGGTACATCGACTTGTGACCTTAATCTGCGTTCAATTCGTAAATGCGTAATAATATCCTTGATCAATGTACTCCATATTTTCGTAGACAACTGCTGATGGGAAAACTCGTGTTCATTACGACGTTTACGATTACAATCGCCGGATATCCAGGTCGATGATCGATGACCCGACTTTCTGACTCAGTGACGTACGATAAGAAACTTTGGCGTCCGAAGCCAATTACGCAGGTGGATATTACGTATTACATAAGTGATTTTTCCTATTAATTATACCTTTCTAAATTAATCGCTTTCTGCCTTTGTATTTTTCAGAATACTATTGTAATCTTGAGTACGAAAAGTTAATAAAAAAAGGGGCACTTGATAGAATGATGAAATAACGATAGCAGAAAAAATAATAAAGGAAAATTTGTTTGTGTCATTTTAACACTTGTTGAAATAAACTTTTCTTCATTACTTATTCTCTATCATCGTTATTTTACTACTTTTATAAATTTTCTTTATTCAAAGTCATGTAAAATTTTTACAGAATAAGAGGAATGAAGAGGATTCGGAACTGGTACCAATGACGCAGTAACTCGAAGAATGTCTGAACACAAAATGTCAACTGTGCTTACAATTAGAAATAATTAGTAGCACCGAGAGTAATCTCTCCTCGGTGTTAGTAGTAATCAGGGCAAGATTACAGAATTTATCCTTTTGGAACTTTTCTTTCATTGTAACTTCTTCCATGATGATTCTCGTTAAGGATTTTAATTAGATACTGTTACGATTGCTGCAAAGGTCATTATTAAAGTACATTTCAATTCATACATACACACATACAGGTACATTTCAATTCATACATATGTATTATGTAGATATTGAAATTTCAATGTGTCCCGTTAGGAGACGCACATATAAGCGGGAGCCGGCTAAGAAGAATTGCTCTTAGTTGTATATCTGTGGTGATACTGGCAAAGCCAGAACACCCATCGATCCATCCTGCAATAAATAAAGAATTACTGAACTGAAATTACTGATTTATGATTTACAATGTTCTTTATTCATCACAATTGAGGGTCTTTTCGATATCATCACAGATAGAAATCACTGATTAATCCCGATGATGATCAATAATCCTGCAGTACTGCAGAGACGCGGGGTCGTCGATGTTCGATCGTCGGAGACCTGCCCTGCCAGTGCCAGCGTGCGAGATGGCAGCACCTAATAGAAAACAGTAGTAGTAAAACAGCAGCTGTTCTCGCGACGAAGCGTGTTTACGACTTTAATTCGCGCATTAAAAATTATTAAAATATACCGCGACAGAGTATATTTCGGGTATAAATTTGGTCCCGTAAATTTATCTTGCTGCGTAGATGAATCCTGGGAAGATTAAAGTCTATAATAAGAGTGGAACCAATAAAAAGTGCCTAACTCAAATTCGACCTGTTGCTCGGTAAACGAATTTTTTGGTTGAACGCGAATCGCCGTTCAGATACGCTTCCGTTATCTCGTGTGATATAATAGTGTTGAATCACGCTAAGTGGAATAGCAGTGAAAAGTGCAGACAACGGTTCCTAAGGTTATGTTCGTGTTTATTTGAATATCTGTCAATTGTTGATAAAAAGCACGTGGAGGAATCGGCACGGACATCGCGCATGTCATCCGAAGAACGCGCGACAAATAATTTATCCAAGCACTATCCTGGACAATAATTAATTCTTCATTGCAGCCGCAACGCATAAACGGTAAGTACCATTAGTTAATTTATCTCGTACAGGACCAGCACGTGACCCTCGTTATCTTTTCACAACGTTATGTAACGAGATTGAAGTCTATTTGAGCAACAAATTAATGTACATACATAGTATCTGTATTAAAGAGAAAAATAAAGCGGAGTTTATGTATAGTTAGAGAGATCATTTATTGGGAAGGTATTTATTTTAGTTTATATATCTTAACAGGAAGCTATATATCTACTCATTGCGGACTCGACGGATGCATCGAGGAAAACCGCTGATTGCCGAAGGAAAGCAATTGACCTAGTCGAATACTGGCTTAACTCATCAAGAAATTAGGCCACTTTATTTTAGTGGCAAATAGGACAGTCATATTTTGTGATTTTTCTTCAGCGAAATCATGAATTACACAATATAGTCCTGTACAATAAAAACCTTATTTGTAATTCTGATTTATTTCATGGTTTCGCTGACAAAAAATCACACAATATGACAATTCTTTTGCCTCTAGAATGGCCTAATCTCTTAATTAGACACAACATCTCCTCGTTAAACGTTTGTAAAAACGTGTAAAGAAAATTTGTGGTAAAAGAGGAACATCGATACAAACGCGTTATAAAAATGTCTTATCGATTACGCAATACGTGCGCGCTCGTCGTTCGGATCTTTCTTTCAGTAGCAGTGGTCGTCTTCTTCTTCGTTTGCTTCTTCTTCTTCTGCTTCTTCTTCGACGCTTTTTGCCGGCGAGAATCACCGGAATCGTTGTCGGACGACGAACTGTCGCACAGAGGAACTATCAGAGGTTGCAATTGTATTTGTGACCGCGTTGATTGAGACTGGGTTTTCGACTTCCCGGCTGTCTTACCGCCGTTGGGAATAGTATTAGCGTTCTTACGTGACTTCCGTCGGGATTCGACCTTGTGCTGTCGCATTTGCGCCTTCGTGGGAATTTCGAGCTTTACTAGTTTCAAAGAATCAGCTTTGATCGTTAAAATTGACGTTCTGCCACGACGAGTTTCTTCCATTCTGGAGTTTATGTTCACAATCTTCTGCCACTTGAGAGGAGATTTCTTCTTCCTTGATTTCCGGTCGGTGTCTTTCGAGCGATCTTCTACTTCCGGGCTCGTGCCTCTGGAACGCGTTTCACTCTCGCGTTTACATCTTTTCTGGAATTTTCTTGTAACCTCTTCCGCGTTTTCTTGAGTCGCGACTGCGTTGGGAGAGCCCCAACTCAATGGTCCCTTCGCGAAAGGATATCCAGTCCTTTTGTCATTATTTTCGGTCATGTTCAACGGAACTCCCATCCATATCTGCTGCCGCAGTGAACTGAGCTTGATTTGTATATCCTGATTTCTCAGTGGAACCGGCGAACGGCGTCCAAACGTCCTACGCAAGCCAACAAACGGATTAAGAATTAATTTCTTAATAAATAATCTTTGATGCAATGTACTTATACCTGACTAAGCGGAGGCAGTGAGATCGTGGATTTTTTGACTTCTCCTTCTCGCTGTTTAGATTCTCCAACGACATACTACGAGGTCTTACTATTTCCGGCAACACCAAATCAGCTTTGTAGGTGTCTTTCTTGTCTTCGTCAAAAAATGGAACAGTACCTCCTTAAAAAATGAAATTAGAATATTATTTATTATTATTATTGTCATTCAGCACTTTTCTAAATATGTAAACCTTCCTTTTTTTTTGTTCTCTGCTCGCGGCGATTTCTCTCTACTTGTAAAAGTCCAATGGACCCGTGAAATAAATAAATAAATAAATTTATTGTATTTTTCCGTTTTTATCCTTTCAACTTGGGGAAGGCTTTTTAGAACTTGTCTGTTTAGTTTTTATGAGATCGGTGGACCTCGTAGGATTAGACACCGAATTCTAACAAATTCAAGTTCAATACGAATTCCACAGCTTCTATCTATTAATTCTTATTTAGGAACAAGTCGAGATTTTTAATTTACCTCCCGTCTTTGGTGGCTCTTCGTCCGCCGAATCGGTATAGCACAAATCGCTACCAGGATCGGTGGTCGGTAGGTCCATTACAGCTCTTCTGGTCTAAAGGAAAATCAACCACTGAATGAAACTACCTGAACACTCAAAATAACAATCAGGAGTAATATTTCTAATTTGTTGTTTAATTTAATCTAGTTGTTTGATAATAAATGTTACGTTCTATATTTATTTTCTTTTGCTACTATTATTATAGGATAGAGGGAGTATATATATTATTATGTTCTACCGGCATTCTTCTGCGACGGAAGCAACTCCTATTAACCGTGGTCCCTTTTCTACTTCGTCTCCTTGCCAATTCCAAGCTGCGTGGAGGAACGTACGTTGGCGTAGGAGGTGGTGCAGATAAATATTGTGGAGCTGCAACAGGTTCCCTCATATTGTACGTCCACATGTCCTCGTAATTCGCTTCTTCTTTATCCGACGTGGAACTGTCCGACGTGTCTCCTTCGTCGCTGTAGAATTAAGTAAATAAAGGTTGAAAGTTATATCAGGTAAGATTGTACTCTTGTTAGGTGTTATAAAGAGTTTAATCTTACCTGGAATAATCTGTTAAATCAATGTTCGTCGGCTCCTCGGCGCTGGAGCCTTCCTTCATTAGCCTCGCAATTATCTTGTTCCGAAGCCTCTCCTTTATTTTCAAATCATTTAAGTTTTATATATATTTTATATAGTTTGTATTTTATATATATTTTATGTAGTTTGTATTTTATATATATTTTATGTAGCTTGTATTTTATATATATTTTATGTATTTTATATGTATTCTCATTCTCTTTTTACTTTATTCCAATTATATGTTTATATTTTATATATATCATTAAAATTCTTCATGTTATATATCAAACAATGCTTTTGCATATTCTGTTTTCTTATAAATATACAATCCGCATAAAATCCGCAGTCTAGAAACGAGTTACCTTAATAGGGTCTGCATCAAAGAAGTCCAATAGAGTTTCGCAAAATACTTTCCCAAATTGCTCGTAATCTTGTGTGGAGAAGTGGGTTCCACATCTGGATCCTATTTTCGTTCCGCCCATCGACGCTTCCATTGTATAGCTGTTCTGCACTCCCATCGACCAGACCACAACCCTGCCGGTACCCTCTTTAGCCTTCTCCACGTGAAACTTGCAGTTTTCAAAGGAGAACTATGAGTTGGGAAACTATTAATCTTCATTATGTCTAAGTCGAGTGTAACATCACTAATTTTGTTTAGAGAACTCGCAAGCTCAACATTCGTGAATGTAAGTATCGATTTGTTTGGAAAGCTCGTGCCGATTTTGATAGAAAATTTCAATAAATTTTTACAATATTAATTTTTTCAATACAATTATTGTGCTTGCCTTGTCGGCAGCGTTTTTGTGAAGCATCAGAGGAAACACTTGTTCGGACAGTCTCGACTGCGGGGAACTCCGCTTGCTCTCGCATCCATAAAAGAATATGTTGTGTTTCCTCGAGTGAGCGTGCAGGTCGCAGTAAATAGCCACGCCGCACTCCTCCAGCAGTCGACGAATCATTAACTTCGTGTGCCAGATCGAGGGATAACTTTCCCTCATCACCGTTCTGTATTGCCTGTTCAAGTCCTTACCCGACAACGAGCAACGATTGTTACCCACGATCACCCCGTCCGGGTTTAACATCGGCACTAACTTGAATACAAACCTTTCCCGAAGCATCTGTGTTGGAAAGGAAATCTCGATGTGTAATATAAGGACTTTTGTAACATCAATTAAATCATTAAATCATTAAATCATCATTAATATTGTAACATCAATTAAATCTAAAGCAATAGTTTATAGTACGAAATATAGTTAAATAGAAATTTTTTTTAATATCTTACTTCTGATTGTCTCTCTATATTTGCATTTTATTTTAAAACTGTAGAAAATTTACGATTTACAAGGGAAGGCTCCCAACTGTCTAGCTTTAATGACAATCTAATCATTATTTCTTGTATTTTAATTATTTGTATATTCTATTTTCTTGTATTTATGTATATTCTTGTATTTTAATTATTGTATATTTTATATTTTGTACTTTAATGTAAATTTAATCTTTATTTCTTGTATTTCAATTATTTGTATATTCTATTTTCTTGTATTTATGTATATTCTTGTATTTTAATTATTGTATATTTTATTATTTGTACTTTAATGTAAATCTAATCTTTATTTCTCGTAGTATTGTAATATACGTGTCCAGATTGATATACGTTAAATATTAGGTGCAATCAATCAATACTTTCCGAGATAAAATAAAGATCAAAGCCAGACGTTTGGCTGCATTTCCCTTGTTAATAATAAGATAAAACTGATTGAATCGTTTACTCTAGCCTGATCGGATTCTCCTGTAAGAAAATCGATGATTCCCTTCATCGTCCAACTGGACGGAGTCTCCCCAGGATGAACCCTGGCCGTGATCACGATTCCCCTCTTCCTTCGTAGCTCCTCTTCATAAGCCGGGGCAGTGATAGTCAAATAGTAAACTCCATTTCCAGCCAGCGTTCGACACAAAAGTCTCAGCTTGGTATACCTAGTCTTGACAGGATCAGCGACTAGCTTGGCGAGGTATTCCTAAAGGAATTGCATGTCTGACAAATATAATCGATACTAAATCGTGTTTTGCATATATCTACTGGGACATTAATAACGCGTTACGGCCGTCTATTATGCAGCCGTATTGTATGACTAGAAATAGTAGAATGCTGCCTATTATTACTTGCAAATCGCTGTAGGTATACGGGTAGCAGTGCGCCAGGTAGACGGTGTCTCTGTCGTGAGGGAACGAGACGTTGAACGTCAGCGTGTGTTTCTCTTTCTCTTCATCGCTTCTGGCAGAAAAGTGAATTAGAATAAATCACGGGTTTTTACATAGAACTATTTATCAATGTGCTGTGATTATTATTGTCATGTTTAATTAATTAATAATTAAAGTAAAGATATTTTAATTAACTAAATAATAATAGGGTGTGATATTTAGTTCGTCTATAAGAAGTACTTAATTATGCGATACGTACGAGGAATCGTTTCTATAGTACGCAATATTCTCCCCGCACCGCCTCCAGCCAACGGCTCGTTTCTTGGCGTCCTCCATCGAGTACAAAAGCGGTCTCAACCCTTCATTATATAAGCTTTCCTCTTTGCATAGATTCACGATAGATAATCTAAAAATAATTACAATTTCATAGTCACTCCTCAAGTTTTTTATATTAACATGACCACCTGTAAGTGATCCTGCTCCGCGTGTTGGATATCCGGAAGTAGTACCACTGCGTGTGCCTCTGGGTGTACAGATCTTTCCTAAGATGAAGCTGGTAATAAGTATCAGTGATCTTGACCACTTTGCCGAGGTTCCCAGACTCGAAACGAGATTCAAAATGCAAGTCGGTGTCGTTATCTATCACGTCCGATGATCGCACTAGGAACAGGTCGTTGCCATCGATGATCCTTTCGCCCGGATCTCGCGTACATTCCATTGGGACGCTGCTACCGCCCACGCATGATCTGCTGAACTGTCGTCCAAAGTTTCAACCAGTTAATAAAAATAATTTCGTTAGTATTTATTATGTTTATTAATTATTATTATATCAATTATTTTGTATTGAATGTTATATTAATTTTTATTAGGTATTAAACGCTGTATTCATTTATGTTTATGAATGTTACATAATTGGTGATGTTCGTTGGATGATATCGAAATATGACGGTCCCGAATTCTTCTCCCAGAGGTTTAGGCCTTGGTTCTTTCCCGGTTGGCACATAGAATGGTTCTGGACTGGCTGGCGTGTCTTCTATATGTCTTACTCTCTCCGAGAGTACCTACAGGTTTATAATTCGAAGTATTTTTAGAAAAATATAATAAATATGCTTCATTAATTATAAATAATATATGTAACATTATTTTTGAATTATTGTATTTAAATTGATTGTTTCAATTTATGCTAAACAAGTAAGTTACTTGACACTCGGTGGGCCACCTAGCCGCCTCCTGAGTGATCCCATCGATCATGCAACGGGTGTCCAACGCGCTCCGAAGGGTCTCCTGCGAGTCTCTGGCACCAAACGGTACGGAGAACAGCGATAACTCCGTTTCCCTTCGCGGTATCTCGCACCGACCCAGCTGCAGCAGCTGCAGCTCCTGAAGCTTGTTCAGATTCGCCAATCTGCCGCCTAATTGAAAACGCATAATTACTAATTGAGGAAGTCGAATCCGGCGCGGGACTCACCGGGAATCGGATGAATCGGGAAGAGCATAGCTTGAAGTTCCTTCACCCTGCTGTTCAGCAACGGATCTCTCATTTTTCGTTATCTTCCACCGGAGTCCTCATCCTCCTCGCTGCAGGCATCTTCGTTCTCTAATTTCTTACTCTCATCGGAATCCTTGCAACTAGCAGAGTCCAACGAGATCTGCTTCGACGAGCATTCTCTCATCGTGCTCTTTTTATATAAAATACATCTTTCGAATTTGAAAATGTACGAGTGGACTTGAAAGTTAAGATGTTCCCCGAACGAGTCGAGCGCGCAGACTGCGAGCTTTAACCCCTTGGAGGAGAGTTGCATGTACCATGGAAGCTCGATTGCTTGACGACGGTGAAACAGGGGCGGAGCCAGCGGCTCGATGATTCTTCAGGTTCGTCGCTCTAACTCAATGGGACGACTCTCTATCGAGCGGTGGCTCATCGGAAAGTTTGCTAAGTTATTTTGTCTTCAAGGAACTTCGTCCTCTGTAATTAGATTCAGAATACTTTGATTTGTTTCTTGTTAAATACGATTAAAAATACAATTCTTATATCGAAGTTTGATGGGATTAGAGAATATAAAATGAATCAGGTTTCTGTAAACCACAACAACTTGCGTGACTTAATATCTTAAGGGCCAAAGGAGATCGTATCATTTTTATCAGTTTAATTGCGGCGTTTATCAAATTCCGGTTAATACCGGAGGAATGTATTATCGTCTTTAGACGTTCTACCGTTAGCCGTGCGAAACAGCCGAGCAATTTCAATCCCTCTCTTCCTCGGTCTGCTCTGAAAATTATTGATCAATCAACGTTCCTCGGGCTCGACAGTGAACGTACTGTTATTTCCTCGGCAAACATTCTTCCCGACGATCAATGAGCTTTCAATTGATAGGTTCAGAATCGATCACCTGTCCACCGACGACCATTATTCACCAGTGAAATATTCCTATTTTCGTCATTTTGTTGTAGATAATCGAATTTCCTGAAGCGGTACAAAAGGAATTGCCAGAATGGGTCGCACGGTAACAGTGGCCGTTTGCACTCTGAATCAATGGGCGATGGACTTCGATGGGAATTCCCGCAGGATTCTCCAGAGCATCCAGGAGGCCAAGGAAGCTGGTGCCACTTACAGAAGTGGTCCCGAGCTGGAAATCTGGTAAGAAAGCAATTTCTACAAGAACATAAAAAAAAGAAAATTCTCTTCCTCTATAAAATCATCTACATCTTTATTTTATATTTAACGTCTTGACGCAAGTATAATTTTTGTCACACAGTGGTTACAGCTGCGAGGATCATTTTTACGAGCCGGACACGCTGCTGCACAGCTGGGAGGTGTTGGCGACGATCCTGATGTCGTCCGTGGCGGAGGACATGCTGATAGACGTCGGCATGCCGGTGATGCACAAGAACGTGACGTACAACTGTCGCGTGGCGTTGCTGAATCGACGGATCCTGCTGATCAGGCCGAAGATGCAGTTGTGCGAGGACGGAAACTACCGGGAGACCAGGTGGTTCTCCCCGTGGACCAAGGTTGTTCTTGAGATCGCAACGCGCGATGCATGAGAAATTAGCGCGGTCCCGCCGCGACCTTGTCTAACCGTCTGACCACAGCCGCGGTGATTGTTCATGCAGGAACGCACGGTGGAGGACTACTTTCTGCCCAGAATGATATCTCAGATCACCGGGCAGACGGTAGTGCCGTTCGGCGACGCGGTCATCTCGACCAGGGACACGTGCGTCGGTTTCGAGATCTGCGAGGAGCTGTGGAACCCGATGAGCAATCACATTCCCATGAGCCTGGACGGCGTAGAAATTATTGCGAATGGTAGTTTGCATGCGTGATCGCGAGCCGGTGAACAAGGACGAGTTAGTAACGCGCCGGTTTATTTCCAAAGGTAGCGGCTCGTACTTCGAATTACGGAAGGCGTACGTCACCGTGGACCTGGTCAAATCGGCTACTTTCAAATCGGGCGGCTGTTACATGTTCAGCAATTTGCGCGGCTGCGACGGATCTAGACTGTACTTTAACGGGGGATCGTCCATCACGTTGAACGGCCAGATCTTAAATCGCGGCAAGGAATTCGCTTTGGACGACGTGGAGGTTGTCGTTGCTACCTTCGATTTGGAGAACATAAGGTTCGCATTTGCGATGGCAATTTTATATCTAGATAAATGTTTGCTTTCTTCTTAGGAGCTACAGGAATAATATTAGATCGAGGACTCATATGGCTGCGAAGTCGCAGAGTTATCCGCGAGTCAAAGTGGACTTTGCTCTGACTTCGGAGAATTTAATTTCGAATCCTCCGGATCGGCCCATTGACGTCGACTTGGGTCCCTACGAAGGAGAGAATCCCGGGAAACTTGTCTATCACACTCCAGAAGAGGAGATTTCGATGGCGCCCGCTTGCTGGCTCTGGGATTATCTCAGGTTAATTGCTTACTCGATTTAAATTCTAGGACGATTCAAATGTGTTGATTCGCTTTATTTCAAAAGGCGATCGTGTCAAGGTGGATTCTTTTTACCTTTGAGCGGCGGCGTAGACTCGGCTTCGTCGGCCTGCATGGTTTATTCTATGTGCGACATGATCGTAAACTCAGTTAACAAAGGAGGTAAGGATTACTTAATTATTTATTTAATAATCTGAGGGAATATATAATTATCGAATGTCTTCGATCAGACGCACAGGTATTGTCCGATATCAGGAAAATAGTTGGCGATTGCGAGTACGTTCCGACTGATCCGAAACAATTATGCAACACGATTCTAGTAACGTGTTACATGGGCACGGAAAACTCGTCCGCCGAAACGAAAGCACGAGCCGCTGAACTCGCTAGCCAAATCGGTTCCTATCATCATAGCATAGTAATCGACGTTGCGATATCCGCGATTCTCACCATTTTTCAACAAGTTACCAAACTCTCGCCGAGATTCAAGGTGCAAGGCGGATCTCCCAGGGAAAACTTAGCTTTGCAGAATATCCAAGTGGGTTTTTATATTTCCTTATTTCTGGGAGGAATATTCTTCGATTGTTTTATGATTCCGTGTATTCAGGCTCGTTTAAGGATGGTGATAGCTTATTTGTTCGCTCAATTGATGCTTTGGGTCAGGGGGCGACCGGGCGGACTCTTGGTACTTGGAAGCAGCAACGTCGACGAGTCGCTTCGTGGATACTTTACTAAATACGATTGCAGTAGCGCTGATATCAATCCCATCGGTGGAATCGCGAAGAATGATTTGAAATCCTTCCTCGCTTATTTCAGGTTCGCATTCAGTACTTCTATATATTACGTTCGCATTCATAACGTCTATATATTAAAAGAAATTACTCATTTTCTGAGACCCAGACTTGGACAATTTTTATCGCAAATTTCGTAACGCCATACTTTTTTTTGAATTGATAAATCGATCACTGTTGGATTTGTTTCAGGAAGAAGCATGGGATAACTGCGTTGGACGGGATATTGAATGCTCCACCCACGGCGGAGTTGGAGCCTTTACAAGGTGGACAGCTCGCGCAACTGGACGAAGTCGACATGGGTATGACGTACAAAGAACTCGGCACCTTCGGACGGTTGAGGAAACAGGATTGCGCCGGTCCTTTCACGATGTTCTGCAGACTTGTTCACATGTGGGATAAATCTACGCCGAAAGAAGTAAATACATTGGAACTAATTGCCGATATCTTCCTTACTATAAAGTTTCTACATTTGATTTTATACAGGTGGCGGATAAGGTGAAACATTTCTATAGATGCTACGCTATAAATCGGCACAAAATGACAATTTTGACGCCGTCTTGTCACGCGGAGACTTACAGTCCGGACGACAACCGATTCGACCACCGTCCGTTCCTCTATAATCACACGTGGAAATGGCAATTTAACGCGATCGACGAACAGGTTCGTTACCGAAACACGAAGCGATCATTCGAAATATTTGAAACGGTCGTCCGCAGGTGAACCGTCTTCTCAACGAAGAGAAATCACCGGGAGGTCGTAAGGACGCGCCAAAGGTACCTGCGAAGCCCCGATTCATGCCGTTCAGCTCCGTAATCAGCAGTGAGTAAATAAAAACCAGACAAGCGTGCGTTATCGCTGGTCAAGCTCCGTGGCGAGCTAAACAGCGTTCAACGACGAACGTAAAAAAGCAACGGTGTCCCGGGGTGGCGGCAAACGAGCGAGTCCCAGTAACTTTGACCCAGACGCGTGTGCTCAGCACTCACCGCGCGCTTAGCCCGAAGAACCATCACACAACCGGCATCAATTGTCTGTTGCAGATAAAACACATCCTGGAGTAGTAGTTTAACCGTAGCAGTAGCTCTCTCTGTCTCTTATCATTTTGACATTGCAGCGTCGCGAGATGAACGGAACGCAAGCTTGCTAGCAGTTTGTTCGCGCGACCTTCTACCGTCCATCCTCGTCCCCGCGCCCGTTAGAGACCCCTCTGCGAAGCAATGCCGGCTACTATTTGTCGCGAAGAGGCTCGTCACCGGAAGAATCGCGTGACCCGCAGATTGTATTATATTAATCATACCAATTGATCTTTACAAGTTATACAATAAAAATAAACGAATATATTTATGGAAATCGTGTGATTCTCGTTCCCTTGATGATTAACTATGTAAGAATACGGAATGGTATGAACGCACATACAATATTAATTTTATTATTCTTCTTTTCTTTACATACACAGACAGACGCGTATCAGCGTTTGATCGTAGTGGTTACCATCGATTAATGACGATCGGTTCGAGAGTATGTTTCACGATTTCGTTTTCAAAATTCCCCGACAACGAAGCTATACACAGAATGACAGTCGCCCAATTTGTTTCCTCACCCACGCACGCACGCATTTAATTAACTAGTCACCCTAAGAATTCTTGCTCTCCTCTTAAATTCTTACTCTTCTGCCGAATTGATCTTACACGCAATAAGAAATGAGAATAAGTACTGCCTGTAAAAGATAGAAACGATGATATACACACACATAGTCCTACATATATATATTTATATATTAATAATAAAAGTCGTTAACCAGAATCATTAATCGAGCAGCTATAACGGTGTCAATAATCTTATTACATTAATCGTTGCTGTAGTAATAGGGGGCGGGAGATGTGATAAGACTCCCGGCACGTCGCGATAAATAAATTGTTGACATGATTATGGTTGTAAAATGATAGCAGATATAATAATAAATGCTTCGTTCGTATTAATAATGATAATAGAGACGTTTAAGTGCTACTGTTTCTGACAATACTGTACGTAAATTAAATAATCATGATAGAAATAATATAATATTAATAATATAATAATAATTATGACAATAATTATAATAATAATAATATTAATAATAATAAAATATTATCAATAGAATATTACGAGAGATAAACAGATTGCAACGAGAAGTACCATTGTCCTAGAGTATTATGAGTAAGGGCACGAGGACACACAGCATACATTATTGATAATTAGAAAAAAAAAAGGTACGAAATATAACATAGGATTAAGACTCCGTGTCGTCTCGTGCAACCCGGCTAACGGTTTACTATGTACAAAATTTAACGATCGTTCGTATCAGTACAAACTAGTCCAGAAATCACTATCAAAGTTTCTAGAAGAATACTATTTACACTATTATTATATAACATACCCGGAATCGCTTAAAGTAATGTGCACCTAAATGTACATTCCGAGACGTTGCACTAAACGGGGATTCAGCGTGCCCGCGAAATCGTCGAGTGAAAATCGGTTCGCACGCGATCTGTTACGTGTGGTTCGCGCGCATCGTCCCGAATTAATGTATTTTGTCCTACCACCGTAGAATTGCACGAAACCCCATTGTGTCTGATTGTAAGTGTGATCGCACGGCTCTGGTTCTTTAAAAATCCCCGACAGAAATGTCGAATTTGAAGCCCGATATACGCCGTGACTGTGAATGTGTGTGTCGTGTAATCTCACTCCGTCGGTTTGTGCATACCCCGCGAAAGAACCAAGGTGCAAGAAGCGAAATCGTGTACGTGGAGGAGTGAGTAAGTACATAGAATCGTGTCTTACTATATCACAGATTTCCCAAGGTGCGTACCGCTCGATGATATTACGTCTACTAATAAAAAGTAAAAGAAATTATCTCGCAGCGTTCGTCCTCGAACGCGTCAGTCAAAACGAGGAACGCAACGATCGGAAATAAGAACAATTACTATACCCCGAGACACGATAACGCGTATATACCGCCAGACGTATCGTCGTCCCGTCGCGAAATTCGTGAATCACCTGAGACACGACGCACGCGTGCGTCAGGCATTTCGACGGAATTTCTCACCCTCCGAGTCGGAAAGCAACGTAACTAGCCGTGCATCACGTGAGTAAATGAGCTCGTTCGAAAAATTATAAAACCGCGCTGTCCCGTCTCGCGTCAGGGACACCTGTCGACGAGAAGTCCATACCTGAAACGTTCGATCCGAGTCTTCGGGTGTAAAACGCACTCCTGATTGTCGTCAATAATAATCTATACATAGCGATATTCTACAAATATACATGATATTATATATATATATATAATTACGTATACAAACAGAGAAAAAGCGCGTAAAAGATCGCGTGCCCGAGCTTAAGACGAATACTGAGAACTACTGAATATACGAGCACGCAGGGCGTCATTAAAATTGTGGTACCCTCCCACATTTTTAGCAACAGCCTTTTTCTGGGATGTCGCAGGAATTCGCAGGATTTTCGCTTCCCCGATCGTCATCGGCCCCCGACGCCGTCGTCGTGTGTCACCGCTAAAAAAAGAAGTAGGAGCCACCTGCAGGTACTTTTCGCGCGACGTTTGCTTCCGGGATCCGTTCGCTGGTCCGTTGTCGAGTGGCTAACAAATCGGAGCCAGTCGTCCGTTACTCGGCCTCCGCCCCCGTTCCCCGTCGGTTCCCGCTTCCCGCGTTCACCGTCAAAAGCTGGAAGCCCGACCCAGATGCAACAATGTCGTGGCGCGTTGAAGAGGCGCTTCGAGGCACTTCGAGGCCGTCTTTACGCAGCTGTCCGTATTCCGCGAGTCCCGTTGCAACAGGCCACCCTGAAGAGTTACATGACCAAGAACAATTTCGAGTCCTGGACATCTGCTATTTTCTTTTCAGCTCGCTCTTTACGTTTCTCTTCGTACACTACACACCGCGTTCTCTCTAAGTCTATCGTCATTCTCTATTTCGTATCTCTCTCTTCGCTCTCTGCGTGTCCCCTCCCCTCCCCAGTTCCCGTCTTGTCCCTGACCTCGCTACTTACTCTCTCTGTACTCTGTTTATCAAGGAACCAAAAGACGCGGCGTTTTTTAATTTTCATCACGGCATCTTAAACGGTCATACTGTACTCTAGTCGGAGTCTACGTGCGCACCTGGAGCAACATGTTGGCGAAATTACTGTTGGTGAACTTGAAGTGTCGCTTGTCGTAGAACTTCAACAGCGCCGGGCTGTAAGGATGCTTCTCTTTCAGATGGAGATAATGCACCTCCGGCTCCTGCGTCGTGTGGCCACATTCTTCGCAAACGTATACCTAATCCAACAGACAGAAACAGCTGATTTAATTCGCTGCTCGATTCGCTACATAATTCTCAGAAATAGTCGAATCTTATAGAAGAAATCTATTTCCTCTTACTGAGGAATCGATTTGATAGTCAGAAGAGATTTTCGCTAGATTTCTCTAGATCGTTCTGTTTCTTACCTTTGTGCGCCGCTCCTTGTAGGCGTACGTGTGCTGAACGCCGTGTACCTTGAGGCAGTGACTTTCCAACGAGCACCTCTGCGTGAAACTCTTCTCGCACAGATTGCATTTGTAAGGCCGGACGCCCGTGTGCGTCCTGGTGTGCCTCTTCAAATCAAACGTGTCGTTGAAGCCCTTGCCGCAGAACGTGCAAAGGTAACGTTTCACGTCGCTGTGGCATTTCATGTGGCGGTTCAACAACCGCTGCAGGCTGAAGTTCTTGCTGCAGACGCGGCAGGTGAAACGGTTCGGATCGTCGTCCTGAGAACAGACGAGCGAATTCGACTCGTTTAGACGAAACGTTTCTCGAAGCGTCTATTACGGGTATGCAGAGCAGTGAGCATGAAATATGTAACGGGTAACTGGAAGTTTAATCAGGGACTGAGATCTAGGCGTGTAGGAGAAGTACTAAAGTTCGAGGAATGCTAATTGCCAATGAAATATGCGACGTGTGATAGAGGAACAACTTTGAAGAATGAGGTTCACCTTGCCCGGCGGAGGTCGGGCGGCCCTCTCTTCCTCCCTGTTAGCCGCTGCCTGTCTCTGACCCTCGATAGCCAACGGATTCTTAATTCCGTGACCGCCGTTCACAAATTCTATCTGACAGTCACTGGGTAAGCCCAACTGTAGTGATAACAATCGGTTAAAATTCGGCGAGCAACTCGTATAGTAATATCGGTGACTCTGGATGAGCACTCAATTTGATTGGCATCGCATAATTCTATGAACGCGTAAATCAGATTTCAAATTTTTTCCCATAACTCTATATGGCAGTATGAAAATAGTCTGACGTGACAGGATTACGAAGTTACAGAGAAACGGATTTGGACAACAGTGCCATATAGATTTATCTAATCGCGAGAACGAAGTCAAGTATGCTTTTGCCTGGATCAATCTCGGGTGCTTACCGTTTGCTGCAGTGCACCGACTCGTTGCTTCAGCTGAGGTTCACCGACCGAGTTCGGCTGGACTCCGTTCACTGAACCCGAGGTGACCGTGGCAGGGGGGCTGGGTACGTGTTCCATCAAAGCGCAGGACGGCGACGTGCTGGTCGACGCCGCGTCCAAGGAACAGCTCGCCGCGCCCGGGCTGGGCAGACTTCCACCCACGCTGCTAGCAGAGTCTAGTTCCAGACCTTGAAATCGAGTGCACGTTTCAGACTAAGTCGAACCCTATAATCGACCCCTTGACGCGAAGTCAATGAGCCGAGCTGGACTTATCGATTAAATAGCATTTGTACAAGTTGTTTCATAAAGGATGAAACGGAAGAAGTAATAAACACTAACCACTACCGGTGAAACTTAAATCAGGACTGATGAGTCCCGGATGCTGGTGCGGCGAACCGGCATTCTGTTGCTGTTGCTGCTGCATCTGCACCTGTATCTGCAACTGTTGCAACTGCGGCTCGGATTGGTGCTGATGACTCTGGTTAAGATGAAGCGCCAGTTCCTGTCGCGCCTTAGAGACCGACTGATAGCTTTCCTCGTCCGTGGTGTAATTCAGCCCTAGTTTCGAGTTGCTAAAATGTTGAGGAGCTGCCATGTAGTGCCTGAACAGAGACGGTTGTTTATTTACATTACTTCACGACCGGCGAGCGACTTTCGATATCGCGCGATCCGTGTATCACCGAGGGAACCCGTCGATCTTTCGCTCAGTCTCGAGGGAAAGAATCACGATTCGCAAAGTGCAAGGGACGTATCGCGTGCGAACATCAAAAGCAGCTCTTGATACTCCGCTCGAGACTTACCTCGACGTGTCGAAGCTCCTGCTCAAGGCGATGTTGTGCTCTGGAAAGGGATCGACGCTGGGTTCGACGGGCGTAGTCATTTGGCCGCCGTCTTGACCGATACCGCTTCCGGACGAAGACGGCGACGGCAATGGTTCTTCTAAAATACCCTCGCCGCCGTCTTCCCCTTGGAGCAGATCCTCCAGCAGAGTACTGTGGTCCGACGGTGATGTGAAAACGGCCAGATTGCCGAGCTGATTCGCGTCCATCACCACGTTGCCCGCACTGTCCACCACGATTCCTTCCGTCATGTCGTACCCGCCGTACTGCGCGGGCATCAAGTCGTTCGGTTGGATCTTGTACTGATTAAGATCGTCCTCCTCTTTTATGTAATTGTAGGGGCAAACGGCGGTCTGCAACATACAGTACTCTTTGCCGTCTTGGGGGTTGTAATGGGAATGCTGCAAGTTCACGTCTTGCTGGCCAGTGTCGCACTCCATTCCGATCGTCGGCGACGGTACCAGGTACCCAGTTGCTAAAATCATACCTTGGTTCATTTATTGTGGTTCGTTGAACTTTTTATTGACGATTACATTAGTGGCCATGAGAAATTTAATAATCTTTGACGATCCAATGGTATAATAAGATTAGAAATTGCATCTGAGAATAGATAAATCTATTTATTTTAAATCTATCTATTTTAGTTTGTGATTCTTGGAAATAACGTGCGTTTGAGATTCTAAATGCTAACGTAGTGGTTACTGCTATATTGGTCACGTTGGATTCTGGAAATCATCTGATCATCAAATCACTGATTCCAGGACTTTTTAGGCAGAGATCCCAAAAATACAACGTTTCCAACTTAACGATAACTTCTATGAAGTGTTAGTATTTAGATGTCTTATCTGAGAACCAATTTTAACAGGTGTCACTTTTAATCTCTTACAAATTAAAAATAAAGCTTCAGATGTAATTTCTTTATTTTATATTCTTGCCTTATTTTAATTGGTTGAATCACCCCTTAAAATTTTGACCAACAGCCAAACACTGCATATTCAATGAAATCTTACGAAGAGTTAATGGAATTGGAATTAGTATTAATTAATAAAAGAAATTGTTCATACCTTGAGTGCAATTGTATTGGTTGGCGAAGTTTGCCAGGGTGTNCGAGTTAATGGAATTAGTATTAGTTAATAAAAGAAATCGTTCATACCTTGAGTGCAATTGTATTGGTTGGCGAAGTTTGCCAGGGTGTTCCCGCCCTTGAGCGATTCATAGAAGGGCGGCAGGGAGCCGGTGGGCGGCGAGCTGGGGCCATAGTTTCCCCGGCCTCCATTTCCTCCCGGATTCATTCCTCCGCCTGCACCGCCACCCACAGCACCGCCGCCGCCGCTTCCTCCCGTGACCGGACCGCCCCCGCAGTAGCCGCCGCTTCCGCCGGAGCCCGACGACGAGGAGCCACCGGAGCCGCTAGACCCGCCGCTGGACCCGGACCCGGAACCGTTGTTCCCGGAACTGGAGGATCTCCCGTGTCCGGCGGCCGCGTGGACCACTTGAGGACCGGACAGTCGCATGGACATCATAGGCCTGGCGATCGAGTTCCCGATCGCTCGCGACACTTTCGCGCCTTCGCGGCCTCGCTCCTCGTCCTCCTCCTTTCTCTTCGGCACCGCGTAATCGATCGGTTGTTCCTGCGAAGATAACAAGATCGGCGTTAGAGGATTTCTCGACCGGTATGCAATCTATTAACCCGTTTCTCCATCTCTATTCATGAAATTCTCCTCATTGTTACTTCTGCGAAGGACATACTCCAGTTAGTTGTCAGACTAGTTAAGGTGATTCTATTACAATTCTCGAGTCAACACGTGCATACGTGATTGTGAATACTATGAATTTCCAAAATCGTTACTGTAATTTATAAAATTACGATTTTTTAAACAAATTAAGACAGTTATAGTATACAGAGTATTTCACCTAACTTGGCCACCTAAAATATCTTGCTTATTTGTTACAGTAGAAAAAAATGACAAAGGGAAACTTTACTTGGTTCGGAGAGACGAATATTATGACGGGCAATAAAATTTGTTCAAGGTTGCGTTTTTTGAGATTTCAAGGTCATCGAAGTTTTTTTATTTTAAAAAATGGAATAATATATTTTTATTATCATGATATGATAACCGAGGTTAATACGAATCCAACGACCTATAATATTATGACCTTCATGCGACCTTGAGTACGAAAAATTCATAAAAAGGGGCGTTTAATGTAAGAGTGAAATAACGATAGCAGGAAAAATAATGAAGGAATATTTGTTTGTTGAAAAATAGGCTTATATTTTATAATAGGATAAATAGGAATATATTTTTCTTCATTATTTATTCTCTTATTGATATATTTTTTGAGATTTCAAGGCCATCGAAGTTTTTTTAAATGAAATGACATATTTTTCTTATCGGAATATGATAGCCGAGGTGAATACGAATCCAATGACCTTCACGTGACCTTGAGTACGAAAAATTCATATTGAACAAATTTTTTTGACCGTCATAATATTTGTCCCTCTAAAACTCTTTCCCTTTATCATTTTTTTCTATTGTAACAAATAAGCGAGATATTTTAGGTGATCGAGTTAGGTGAAATACCCTGCATAGTATATTATGTAACAAGGGAGTAAAGTCGTCGATTATTCTCACGGGTGGGTTTAGTGTCCGAGCGAAGCGAGGAGAATTGAATATTAAATTACTAAATATAAAATTATTATTTAATTATATACAAGCTGTCCCGTAAATCGTGGTATAAATGGTCAGGTGGTAATTCTACACGTAAAAATAAGTCGAAAAAGAAGAATAACATTTTTTCATCTAATGCTCAGTTTTTGGGGCGGAATACGGGGGGAAACCTCAGTGGGAAGGCTTTAAGTAAGCCTTAAGATTCGAAAAAAGGTGTAACACGTGGTTGGGGGTAAGGTTACCTGTTCCGGTTCTTGAGTCTGTGGCACCTCGATCTTATCCTCTCTCCTTGACGACGATTGGCTGGGAACCCTTTGGATAACCGAAACCCTCGTCGGTGGCTCTGCCCGAGGGGTTTTCGGAGGTGTGCTGGGTCTTGGTAGCACTAGCTTCTCCGATTTCGTGAGGAACTGAGCGTCATTTGAAGGTGCGATCGGTGGATTACTGTACTCCTTACGTTCTGCCCTGGTGAGGACGTGACCCCTACTTCCGTAAGGAACGTCGCCACCGAGGATACTCGAGATGAACCGACGTGGTGGTGTTCCACTAGGAGTGTTCGACGATTGCCACTGCGGGGGTGGCGAAGACGCTGGACTAGTGCTTCGGAGGGATTCCGGTGTTGTCGCCCGATCGTCGTCTGGTTTGTCCCGATCTACACAAGAAATTAGAATTCATTTGAGTAAAATTCATTTCCCTCATTTCACAGTCATGATTATTTACAGCTTAACCCTTTGCACTCGAGAACTTCGGAGCGAAGCCATTTAAAATTTTTGCTTTTTTATACATCATAATATTTGTATCCATAATTAATTAAAAAAAATAACGATGGCTTTTTTTTAATGCGCACATCATTTACTTATATGTGAATATGATCTTTCCACTAANTAGCTTAAGCCTTTGCACTCGAGGAATTCGGAGCGAAGCCATTTAAAATTTTTGCTTTTTTATACATTATAATATTTGTATCCATAATTAATTAAAAAAAATAACGATGGCTTTTTTTTAATGCGCACACCATTTACTTATATGTGAATATGATCTTTCCACTAAAATTGCTTCGAGTTGCTGAAAATTGCTGAAAAAAAAAGCTTCGAGTCCAAAGTAATATGTATTATAATTATAACTAATACAGTAATAATATAATATATTTACAACATATGTGGTAGAATAAGAATANTAATATGTATTATAATTATAACTGATACAGTAATAATATAATATATTTACAACATATGTGGTAGAATAAGAATAATAAGCATAAATTTATGGATGGGACTGAAATTCTTGGGTAATTGTTAATTGCCATTAACAGGAAACGAGTATGAATCTCTTCTTGTGAACGATTTGTTGAACACGCCATAAGGAATGGAGGTAATCGCACGCGAGGCGTGCGTAGGGTAAATTAAAATTCGCAAATTTAGTTCGGCTCGGCTGGCGACGAAATTTCAATGCCCCACGCGTCTGGAATACGTAATGAGAGAACGGTTACAATATGGGCTCTCCTCGCGGAGGCAGGATAGCTGAATTTACGAGCAACCTTGGGAGGGTTCGTAGGTACCGTATGCCACGCTCTTTTTACGCGTCCTTCACGCACCACCTCGTAATTCGTCCTTCATTCCAAATCAAACCGTTCATATTTTAATCGCAATTTCAACAGGCGTGTGAGGGAATTCAATGTGCACGAAATATAAAACACATCCGATGCATGCATAGAATATACCGAACAGAATGATTATAATATCATATATAATTATAATATCATATGTAATTATAATATCATATGTAATTAAATGTTTAGCTCACACACGCCTGAGCTTCTCATTACTTTTTACTTGCAATGTTGGAGATGTTCATAAGAAATAGCGTTATGTCTTACTTCTTCATAATATAATAATATTTTCTAATTTATAAATAAATATAAATATTCCAAAGTATACAAGAGAGCTACTGAAAGCTACTCAAATTTTGTTGTAAATACTTCAGCCGTTTCTCAGATGCTTGCTAACATACAAATACAAGTTGTCTCTTATTTATGTAACAAGGTTTATATTACTTAACATTTGAGTGCAATTTACTGTTGACACACCCACATCGTAAGAGAATGCAAAGAAATGAAAAGCGTAAACAAAAAAGTGAGAGGAATACTGAAAAGAGATAAAGATGGCACAGAATGTATGTGGGAAATCCTACAAAAAAGAACAAGAAAAATTAAAGATAATACTGAAATATGCACAAACATTTATAATCCCGTTTTTAATCCCCCGTTCGTATCGAATATCTTGAATCGTTCAAATATCAGAGCAACAAGGAAAACGTAATATCCCGATATTATTTCCAACGCCAGTCGTAAAGTCATATGGTAATCGCAGTACCTTTGTTCAAACACAATTTCGCCACTTTTATCTGAATCTGTATAGGTACCCTATTTTAGACTTGGCGTTCCCACATTCTGCACCTCGTTCTGAACGCATATAATATTCGACTTTATAGGGCGAGATATAAAACAGCGATATCCTACTAGGAACAAGTGAAATCACGTCTCACTTCGTGGTTGCAGTTCTTTTTATAGAAAAATCTCATTTACACAAAAATTGCTCGTTAGACACGAGAATGCAATGACTGCAGACATTTACAGAACATTAATAGTACAATATAATCTATATACATCGTCAGTTCTTAAAGGTAGACCGATTGCGAGTTCAGATTTAATTTCTTTTGTAATAAAAACTGTCCGCCGGAGACACGTGGAGCGATCCCGGCAAGGCCGAGGCAATTACACGTGGTTCGGAGTCGTTTGATCGTGCGACTTGCAATTCTCTCCCATTACACCGGGGCCCGCTCTCCCCATTCTCCCGCGCTCTCTTGACTTTGACACCGACTCGGTTTCGCGAATGGAGCACGAGGACGTCGTGTCGAAGCCGCTCGAGCGGAAATCAGGAAATCGACCGCGAGGACGCCGGTTTTTGCACGTGCCACGGGAAAGCCTTTTCCGCTCTTCGATTTTAAACAAATCGAACATCAAAGAACGCAAACTTTTGCTAATTGTTATTGCAAGCATATGAAAAGCTTTTTTATTTTTTGCAATATCCAGTATGTGATGCTTGTAGAATTTCTCATGCCAAAATCAAATCCAGAAGAAGACGGAAGTTCTATCACACCTTCCGTTTGCGAGACATGATGTTTTTTGTGAAAATTAAAAAATGAAGTTTCTCGCATTGTTAGTTTTTATATAATATCTGATTTTCCCTGAAATTCATACAATTTTTATAAAAACTGCTATTTTTCGAAATAGCAACAATCCTTCCAGCTTAGGATTCGTTTTTGACATGAGAAAATCTGCAAGTGTCATTTACTTTACTCATGCATTCAATGCTATGAATTACATTCTTGTCCTTCGCTCAAATTTTTGTTACGTCTGCAAAAAATTAGCTAATTTCAAGAAGAATTTAATTCATAAATCAATCTGTCTAGCAATCCGATTGGAATTTACGAAAACCGTTTATAGCTGTACATTAAATTTAATGACTATCGTTTCGGTTGTCTGTGGCAATGGCGAAAGCCTCGGCCCTGAGCCAGGATGCGTTCCTACGGCAGCGAAAGATTTCACGGTAGCTGTGGGCCAGACCGACTTCTAACGACTTCGCGTCTTTACGCAACCGCTTGCGTCACGTGAAGTCGAAGGTAACGCAACGGGAGGGACCAAAATGGTCGACGGATTGAGCAACCTAGCCACGTACAGATTCGAACCCGTGGGTACGAGATACTTCCAACTGCTCATTGTCTATGAAAGAATCTAACAGCGAATCAATCGTAATAAATCATTCAATAACAATTATACAATTAGAACATTCTATTAGTGAATTCTATCACTAGAAATGAAAAGAAATAGAAAACTGAATAACGAGAATTTTATTTTCGATTGTATGAAGTTTAAGTTCATGATTCAATAAAATTCAGATGAAAACTGTTTTGGAAACGGAATATGATAGAACGGGATTGTGCTTCTGGACTTGATCTTGGCATGAGAAACTCTATAAGAATCATGTAATGAATACTGAAAAAAATGAAAAGAGTTTTTACTTTCTCAGTAAACTAAAAACAGTTACAAACAGAATAATCGTTTTTGCATCCGTTCTTTACTGAAATTGTAATTCGGTTGTTATTAGATCTTGAAGAGGACCAGCATATTGGTTGAAACGTCGATAAATAAATATATAATTAAACTAACTTGAAATTGGCATTTATTATCTTGTCCACAAAAAGGTCATCAAATTAAAAAAAAAATTGAAAATAGTTTTTGTCATTGGAATATGTTATTCATTAAACTATCAGAAATTTGAAGTCATCCATTGATAACGTTGGAGTGTCTCGTTATATTATCTGTCTCGGGGCATGTATTTAGAGTTGAACGGGGGTGTACGTGAGATTCTGAAATCCCTGGAGCAGGTCTGGCGCGCTATAAATACCTGCCGCGAGCTCCGTGACCGGCGTACCGATCTCCTCGTCCCTCGCTTCTTCTCTCGCGTTCGCCCGTCTGTTCCCCAGCCCCTTCTTTTCTCCTGTCTGAGGGCCACGGGAGAGCGAGAAAAAGAAGCAAGAACCGGTACTTCGAGTCGAGGAGCAGGAACGAGCTCTCCCCGGCCCCGCGGCGAGAGGCCAACGATTGCCATTCGAATTGCGAGTTTTCGAGCAATTTAGCTGTACCGAGGGGATCCTGTCCTTATCGAGGATCGAGGATCGAGGAGGGAGAGGAAGACGGTCTCCGTTCGCGAAACACCGAACGGTCTCGCCGCGCTCGAGCCTTGACCGTACGCAACAACGAGATTCTTCTATCACTTACGTTTCTTTTACTGATTTTACACGCTCCTTTACTTTTCATTAAGGAAAAATAATACTGTATTTTTTATATGAGTTTTCATGATTTATTGGGACACTGTCCTTAAATTTAATGCACTTTTCATAAAAAATAATACCATATAAATGGATTTAAGTTTTTCGTATATTAAACACATTAATACAAATTTACCATACAATTAATGAACTTTGAAAAAAATTTAATGAACCTTGAGAACATTTAATGAATTCTGAAGAAAATGTAATGTACCGTTCATGAAAATTACTGTTCCGCAATGAATATTTAATACAATTTTACATTAAACTTAATAAAAAGTACATGAATATTGCTTCATGCATTTCTTCATCAAATCCAATGAAAAATTTTTAACAGGGTAGATTTCTGATTTCTTAAATAAAAATCGTATTCATTTTCGAAATTATATTTAGTAAGAATGTCCTTGAATCTTTCAAAAGTTTCGAACATTATGCTATGCATTCTATTATCGATTAGTATTTTATAAACTTGTATACATATGTATTTTTTAGATATTTATGTTATAGGTGCTTCTCAATTTTGCAATAAATGCATAAAATCCACAGTCTATTTATAAGTTTCCTCGTACAGATTAAACTATTTTACTCTTCGTACCAATTGCTATGATAATATTGCAATTCTTGTTCACGTCACGTTTACTCACTGACGTATTTTCCTACAATGTTAGAATTATAGAGAAATAAGCCAGTGAATAGAATTTTATATTTTGTCTTAAAATATTATAGGAAAATAAGCCAAAGGAAAGAAATTATGACTAATTTCTATTATCTATTTTTGTAATAATCAGTCTATAAGAAATTCTTGAATGTGTCATGTCTGAAATATGAAATTAAAATACTTGTGATTCATCGCTATACTACAATTTTGATGCAACTATTAGAAAATAGAAAATATACATGACATTTTTAAATCATAGAACAAATTCTATTAAAATTTTGCAAATAGCCGAAGACAGATATTTTTCTCCTATATTAAACTGTGCTGTAAATACCACAAAATGTTTATTCCGTCTAAAATTCCCTCTATTAACGTGAGAAGAATGTGGCTTTTGGTAGGTAATGACGGATTGGTCACGGCCAAGTGCGGCAGCGATTTCAATCTCGAACAGGAAAACAGCGAGACTCTCGGTTCTCGCGGTAGCAATAAACGAGAAGTAAATTATGATAATAATTTAGGAGCAGTGCGCGGCGCGTAGACAGTTCCATTTTAAATGAGGGCCCCCTGAACTCGATCGCTATAAAGATATGGTCCAAGGCGAGCGAGAACTGTTCGACTCGCCTGGGGCCCGACGTTAAAAAGTAACGGGTTGAGAGATGACATAGTCTGTGACGTCGCGTTTCCACAAATTCGATCTCCAATTATTATCGCTTCAGGCTTCGGCCAATTAAATCTTATATGAATCACGTGCAAGCTATCTCATTTGACTCTACAATCGTAACTCTCGATCTACGGAATAGTTAAAAAAAAAATGATTAGTCATTTCCGAAACGATCGAACGTTTTATTTGAAACCATTTGGAAAACGATTGGGAAACCTGAAACGAGACACCCTTCGAACGAGGAGAAGAACTTCGATTCACGACGTGAGCCACTGGTCGCTCGATCGAACGAAACGCTTAGTCGACCTACATACGTCTGACCACTCCCTCGGCTCCTTTTTTCTCCGGTTTTTCCTTTCCCTTCCTTTTGGTTACCCGCAGAGCCGTGAACCTTCGCCGCCACCCGTTTATCGGTTATCCGCGTTCCCAAAGGCCGAACAATGGACACTTCAGGGATTTTTTATCAGAATTTCTTTGCTCCCTACCCGACGGACGCAAGTCACGTCGACCGAGAGATCGATGATCGTGATGAAATTTCAATACGAATTTAAATACAGAAATTACGTCGACTTTGGATCTGCGGAATTGCAAGTGAATCGAATTCTACGGGGGAGCCGAGCGCAGGTGCGCGAATTTCCTGTTCGCATTATTGAAATGCAACCGTGAAAATGCGGCTGTATTTAAATAGGTAATCGGATTCGGGTGAATGAAAAACAGGAAGATCGGCGATGGACAGAGGGGCGAGCGAGTGTATCTACATATAACTGCGTGGTATCCGTGTAGCGTTTGCGTAGCGGTACCATGCGTGGGTCGAGGCATCGGTAACAGCAAGGTGACACGAAGCCGCATGGCTTACGTAATGGAGGTTGTCCCTCCTTCCGTCGCCTGCAATCGTCAACGCTTCTTCTTCTTCGATCGCGAGGACACCTCTCCCTGTCCCTTTCCTCTCTCTGACTTTCTCAACACGATTTGCAACGACGTTTCAGAGAAAAACTTTCATAACGCGACGCGAACATGATTCATAAGAAAAAAAAGATCCACGAAATTATATTTAAACTTCATTCTTCAAATTGCTATCGTAAAGCAGTTTAATAATAGTAATCATGTTGGAATTTTTTTCAGGTGATTAGAAAAAGTGTTACCGCATCGTGTTTGATGTATATTTCAGCGTCTTAACAAGATTTATTTAACATTCATCATTTCGTATTTTTACGTATATCTTTTAAATGAATTATGGATGTACAGAAGCATTAGCATACGTTTTGCCTACATGTGTGGATGTACCAAAAATGACGCTGCCAACGCATACGTTCCCAGAACCTCTGCTAAGTGGATCTCGCAAATTTTCGCGAGTTCGAATTCACGAGATTGTTGCCCTACTATATTAGTCGAGATAGGAGCTCAAAAATAAACAGCTAGAAATACAAGAATTCTTCTGTAATAATATTCTATTTCTTTATCTTCTATTAATATTTCTATAATATTATGTCTTCTATTGATATTTCTATAATATTATGTCTTCTATTGATATTTCTATTATTTAGCTTCTATTGATATTTCTGTTATGTCTTCTATTAATATTTCTATTATTTAACTTCTATTGATATTTTTATTATCTGTCTTCTATTAATATCTCTATTATTTATCCTCTATTAACACTTCTATTATCTATCTATGATTAGTATCTCTTATTAATATTTCATCTCTTCTGTAATATCTATAAAATATTCATACATTAAAAAAGTAAACTTTGACATATATGATAATTATACAATAAAATGAAAAAATAAGTACTTTCGAAAAGAAATTATTATTATACAGTCGTAAATTTCAGCCAGTTAGAGTTGCTATATCTATCAAGTCTCGTCTGTGTGAAAAATTATAAAACGATGACATTAAGAATAATAATATTTCGTAACTAAATAACCAAAAATCTGAAAGAAATCTACATGCTTAATAAAGTATAGTCTATACTTGTTTCGTCATATTTATCATTACTCAATTAATTGCAATAGCCGAAGACAGGTATTTTTTTTTCATGCCAACGTCATCACTCCTATATTAAACTGCGCTATAATTTGCGAATTTCGACAGAATCTTCAAAAACGAGATGATCAATAAATTCGGAATTTCGTATTTATATCCTTTTGATATCCGCATTAATCTTGTCCATTTCAAGCGATTTTCAACGCTTTTGATTTAGGGAACGGCTACCTCAGGTTTGTTCGTTCGCAGCGATTTTTTGTCGATTAGAACGCGAGTCGGAGGAACGTGTTTTCGAGATCGATGGGGAACCTTGACATTCGTCGCGCCGCGCTGGCGCACGCGGAAGCGTGTCCCACCTCTCGTTTCGCAGGAAACGCGCAAGAAAAACCGGTACAGTGCCACTGCACTCGGCTCATAGATTCAATACCAAAGTGGAAAATTTTTTCCTCCTTTTTCCCGAGACGCGGTTACAGCTGTTTCGCAACAAGCCACGCGCGCGCGTCATTTTACCTTTTCTATCCTCAATGCGTCATTTCTTATCCGAGTCTCGTTATAAATCTCATTAAATATCGTTTCATATATACAGGTCAATCCAATAATTTTATATCACAATTCAAATATATAATATATGTATACATTATAATATTATAATGTATATGTATATTATAAAATGCATATTATAATATAATATAAATTGTATATCTGTAATTAATATATGATAAATGAAATTTGTATTATTTACGAAATTTGTATTATTTATATCTGTAATTGACGCAGAATTTTTGTAACGTCGCGTACAGTCGTATTTGCAATTATGAATTTTAATTGGGAAAGGATGAATCTGATTGGGCATTATGAAGATGTGCCAGCTTAAAGAGAATATGCAAATTGTGGAAGGAGAGGCAGATATAATGGATCGATTAAGTAGTCAGCGTGCTATTCAGTCTCATTCAGATCCCTGATTCAGATAAATCCGCAGCGATTATGGCTGTAACGATGATTAATAGTTTTCCCCCTTAAAGAAACATTTCAGGCTCCTCACATCTCGAATGTGACTCGTGGCTGTATAAAAACCGGAGACCAAAGTCGCTCTTCTAATTACAGTATTCTGCAAGACTAATAACTAGATTGCGAACTTTTATGTAAAAAAGCAAATTTTATCGTTGGAATGATCGTTAAGGTTTTCAGATATTTCGATGTTTTATGATAGCAGAGGCACCTGTTTACCCTGGAACTATGTTATTTAATTAAGCTCGTATAAGCCATGAGATCTCTGCCATAAGTTTAAGACATGTACTAAAAAACTGTGTTTAATATCTGAAACAAAAAATGAACTTTTAGAAAGAAATTATAAATGAACAAATAGTATTGAAAAACGATAATTACTGAGGAGTTATATATAAAATTCGACCTGTTTTTCTCGGTCGTAAGGAATTTTTAGCGGATAATTTCTAATACTCCAAGAGACAGTTTTGGAATTTTTTGATTGGACTGTTGCATTGAGAATGGGATTGCATAGTCAAAATCCATATGTATACTGAGCTCGCAAAATTTCTGAAATTTCATACAGTGTTTTATTAATGTAATATCTAGTGGCTGTTAAAATTTCAATGCTTTGTCATTGTTTTTATGTAAGGGTTCCTACAACCATAATCGACGGACGAATTGGAATGATCTGTAACAGCGGAACGAATCGGGAATAAAGATCTTATTAGGACGATATTCGCGGGATAAACGAAAGTGCTCGAGACATACAGGTGCGTCCGCGCATCTGCCTGAAAAAATGCACGCGAAGGAAGTTAGGCATTATCTAAATAGTCGCGAATCATCGGAGAAGGTAGGAGGAGCGGGCAGGATCGAGAAAGAGAAAGAGAGAGAGAGAGATTGTTGGCGCGGATTGGCAAGGACTCCGCGACGGATTTATCGAGCCGAGCGTTTTCTGCACTTGGCCCCTTTGCTTCGAAAGAATTTCGGTCACGGCCCTCTTGCGCCATTAGCCTCACGGTAGTCGCTAATGCGGTTCTCTCTGTCTGGAAACCTGTGCCTCGTATCATACATACATATATACGTATTCGTTACATAGGTGAAACAGGTGAGCTGTATGCGTGCGCGAACGAACCAGACGCGGTCGTGCTCTTCTACCTGCTCGCGTCGCTTTCGACTACGAGCCAAACCTGTTCCACGGAGGTCCATGTCGTTTCAAAGCCAATCGACGTACCTAGCACACCTTTCACCCCGTTCAATTTCATCCCTCGTATCCAATTCTCCTTCACCGTTTAACTCTTCGGTACACAATCTATGATTGCATGGTTCCATAATTATATATAGCAATTTACTATAATAGAATTTATAGATTTCATCACTTTAATATTCTTAATATCTCTTAATAATTTAATGTCCAAGTTGCCAGTACGATTTATTTTAAACTAATTATAATACTGTTATGACTGTTTATTTATTTATGCTAAATTATCTCCAATACAGTTTATCTATTTATTTATGTAATTTTTATTTTTATTTATCTATTTATTTAGTTGTTTATTTGTTTATTTATTTAGGAAGTAGTTGGTAAGAAACTTGGAGCATCGAAAGTAGCGAGGTTGCAATTGCGGGTACGAAGGCCCCCGTAGAACGTACCCACATACCTGTGCACGCGTGAGGACGCGCACACGATAGCGCGGAGTGCACGCACGATGAGCACGGTGCATTGTAATTCGTCACAATGACTGCACATCCTGGTGTACTAGCCTTTGGCACAGGTGCGCGATTACCTGCGTGTCAACGACAGAACCGAGCGAACTGCGAGTGTCTATTCCCACTCGAGTTTATAACATAGACTTTGGAAAGTGACANGCGTCGCTTTCGACTACGAGCCAAACCTGTTCCACGGAGGTCCATGTCGTTTCAAAGCCAATCGACGTACCTAGCACACCTTTCACCCCGTTCAATTTCATCCCTCGTATCCAATTCTCCTTCACCGTTTAACTCTTCGGTACACAATCTATGATTGCATGGTTCCATAATTATATATAGCAATTTACTATAATAGAATTTATAGATTTCATCACTTTAATATTCTTAATATCTCTTAATAATTTAATGTCCAAGTTGCCAGTACGATTTATTTTAAACTAATTATAATACTGTTATGACTGTTTATTTATTTATGCTAAATTATCTCCAATACAGTTTATCTATTTATTTATGTAATTTTTATTTTTATTTATCTATTTATTTAGTTGTTTATTTGTTTATTTATTTAGGAAGTAGTTGGTAAGAAACTTGGAGCATCGAAAGTAGCGAGGTTGCAATTGCGGGTACGAAGGCCCCCGTAGAACGTACCCACATACCTGTGCACGCGTGAGGACGCGCACACGATAGCGCGGAGTGCACGCACGATGAGCACGGTGCATTGTAATTCGTCACAATGACTGCACATCCTGGTGTACTAGCCTTTGGCACAGGTGCGCGATTACCTGCGTGTCAACGACAGAACCGAGCGAACTGCGAGTGTCTATTCCCACTCGAGTTTATAACATAGACTTTGGAAAGTGACACGATTTTCAACGGGGATCACTTCCGCTTTTACCGTTTAGAACATTTACAGTTAATTAGAATTTATATTATATTACTTGTTTCGTAACAATTAGCAAAAATTAATAGCAATTCAGTGTTTTATAATAGAGAAATATAAAAAATAAAATGATACAGATTTTGGATAGTGATACGATTTTCAATCAATGTTTATAGATAGCATTTTAATAAATTACACACAGAAATACAGTTTTTACATTATTTGATAAGAATTATCAAAAATAATGCAATCCTTTGTGATTAAATTGCTTAGAATTTTATATAAATTAAAAGTTGCAAGTTAATTTAATTTGATCCGATTTAAAAAATGATATTGAGAAATAAGAATTGAAAATATCCTTTACTCCCTTCCAATGCAAGGATTCATGATACAAAAATACCAACAATCTTGTCCTGAAATTGATTGCACTATAAAGATTGCATCACTAATCTTCGAACTACTATTTTAGGTAAATTTGATCCAGTCGAAAATTCTCACGGGACTTTCGCTTAAATGATTTGCGTCGTTCTTTTTTCTATGCATATTGCGCGGTGAATTCTTAGTAATGCCCGTCGTTAGTCTTCGTCGCGTCGAGCTTGACGCATTCCACGCGCACGGTGACACTGCGATCCTTTCTTGACGCGGTTTAGTAGAATGCGCGTGCATCGCACCGTAAACTACATAAAACGACCGGCGATACTCGTCCAGTCTCGATGCAAATTTACCAAACCGACGCGAGTCGAATTCACGATAAATCAGGCGCTTTTTATTCTTCCAAACTTCAAGTGAAGTCAATTTTTAATCAAGTAAATTTTCCATTATAGTAAAGGAGACGAAAAATTATTTTGTATTCGGCACTTCTAGTAAGTAGTAGTTTCGTTAAGAATATTTTTTTCAATTCAATTGTTGCAGATTGCAAAGTAGTCTATGAAACTATGTTAAAAACCTTAAAACATTAAGAAAGTGCGATAAGTACAGTTATATTGAAGAAAGAAATTCAAAATGTTGAATTTACGTGTATAAAAGGGTACGC
>SMSR01014129.1:3897-57057 GCA_019453355.1 Ceratina japonica
AGGAAGTGTAGTTGGAATTGCGGCAACTCTCGCGAATATCTCACGCGTAAAAATTGTAACAATGGCCAATATTTTAGCAAAATATAAGCCAATGGCCAATATATATGCCACATATTGGACATATTCCGCTAGAGCACATTTGACAAAATGTTAGAAAGTAACCCAGCAATATTTTACCAATATCTTGCCAATACTTTTATAAAATAATTAAAGTACATGTCGCCAATATTTTGATTTTTTTTTAATTATTACACTATGTTTTAAGTAATTGTAATTTAATAATAATTTAATAATAATAGAAATATTTGTTATGTAATAGAATGAGAAATAAAATAGATAAAACAGAATAATATCATTGTATAATTATAATAAATTTGTAAATTATATAAGAAGTTGTATTTATTATTATAATTAGTTAAAATATAGTGTAGTAATTAAAAAAAAATCAAAAGTTTTTAGTATTTTAATTATTTTGTAAAAGCATTGGCAAGATATTGGCAAAATGTTGCTGGGTTACTTTCTAACATTTTGCTAAATGTGCTCTAACGGAATATGTCCAATATATTGCCAATATATAATAAAATTAAAGCCATAAGCCAAAACCATAGCCATAAAATATAAGCCAATCGCATGGCCAATATGTATGCCAAAATATTGGCCATTGTTACAATTTTTACGCAGGTCTGTTTATTTTCTAGACACTTGGAGTCTTTAACTCGAGATTTCTTCTCGTGCACCGAAAATAGAGTCAAAGGGTTTCTGTCGAGCGTTTCGTATTCAGGCGAGCAAGAAACGCGATCGTTTTTCCGTGCGTCTATCTATTTGAGTAGCGGCCGGAGTAGGGAAAGAAGCTGCGTGCGACTATTGCGTGCATAATAGATGGCTACCGGGAGAGAGAGGGTCGTCATTAAAACTTTTCTGGCGTCGGTACGCGTGCGTGCACGGGTTCCTTTCTGTCTTCCTTTCTTTCTTTTTCATCCGTTACCGCTCTTCCTTTTCCCCGTTGAAGCGCCGCGGCCTTCTGCATGCAAAACTGCTCGCGCGCTGATTGCGTAAGAGCCGGAACTACCGCCTGCGAAAACCGTACGAAATTTTCAGCCGTGCCTCGCATCGACTCCCGTCGTTACCACAATTTTTTTAAAATAATTTACCGCATTACAAGCTCGTAAAGTCAGAGGAACTTCTCGCTTTGATTCCTGCGGCAGACGCGATTCCAATCGCAGTGGAAACGATCGTCGTGTAATATGCTATTGAACATCGGTGGATCGGAGACGCAATTTCTCGGCGAGACTTCACGGCCGTCGCTTGCTTAATCCTTCCACGAAGGATGCCGCGTCTAAGACTGCTCTAGGAGACAGGACTTTTAATATTCCATGCACAGAACACGGTTGGCCGCAATCGCGACGCGGCGTGCGAGATTGAAACGATCGTCACCTCGGCCTTGCCCGGCAGCTAATGCGATTCCAGGAAAAGTCGTGCCGGCCAAGACTTTCAAACGGGGAGAAAGATAACGTTCTCCTCAGATAAGAGGATCCACGGAAGACTTGGCGGCTGGCCAACGCCTCTCCGTCAGGCGATTTAAAAATATGAAGACTGGCAATCGAGAAATAATCAGGGATAATCGCGTTTAATTTTGCTAGCGACCGCCGACACGGCGGACGCCTAACTAAACCGAGCCTGGCTGCGAAACGAATCCGCATCGTAAACAATCACCCCCAATGGAACACAGGCCGAGTCCATTGTTTGCGAACGAGCCGACGATATTTGGCCACGCGCGAAATCCCGATTACCAGACGCAATTCCAATCAGGCCCTAACGGAAACCGATGCGTCTAATTGGCCGATCGGACAGACCGCGTAATCCCAAGTTATTTTTCTGTGAAAACGACGACCCCGTGCATTCGGCGACCGCGGATTTGGGCGATAAAGATCGGCGGATAGACGGCATTACGGGTAGACTAGCGGCGAAAGGGAGTTGCGTGCGCTGGGTTTCTGGTTTCGAGGAACACGCGATGTCTCCGGCAAAACCGCGCCACCCTCGAAATTCGCGGGAACCGGGAAAAAACGAAGAGCCGAGGGTGGACTCGGAGATCGGCGAGCCGATACCGTCGTCGATGGACGGACGCGATTATCCGATCGCGCGTATTAAGAGATAAACTGATAAGGAAGCGAAACCGGAACGAGATCGGATCTTGGCACGATTCAACGGCAATTACCGGACGGGCGTAGCTGACAAATTGCAACAAATACTCGCTCGAGGCTCGCTGACCCGTAATTACGTGTGTGCGCCGCGTTCACTTGCTCCGGGGAGAGCCTTGAAATTTTTCGATACCGGCTACTACGGGAACACCGGCGGCGGCGGCGCGCCGCAGCCACCGGCGCACACCGGTAACTCTGGTTCTGGCTCCCACCCCGAACACGAGACTAGGTCAAGTCTACGTGACTTGACCGCACGAAGGACAAGTCGTACTTGTTCCCGCCGACTTACGACTTGCCCCGCGCGGCCACGAAAGTAAAAGCCGAACCGGCGAGCGTGCAACGGGCCACCGATCATCTCCCGCGACGCGAGACGCTACCGTGTGCATCGGACAGGTTCCGGCAGCCGAACGAACGCGGGAAAAAAATGTGGTGGCGGGGGAGACGGGATAACGCGAAACGACGAACGAGGGGGAACGTTTCAATTACGCTTCGATTCGAATTCCGACTAAATGCCAAGTTGATCTTGTACGAGGCCAGGGAAAACTACGCAACGATCGTGCAACGTCGTGACTCGATTTCAGCGCGCCTTAACAGGTAGACAGGAGATCTAATGAACACTTTGTGTTTAACATAAAACAAACGACTCGTGCCTGGATTAAACAAACAGCCTTATACGACAAATTGCGCAGCCTCCTCTGTGCATTATTTCCTACCCTTTTTCAAATCCGTTGAATCATCGACAGAGGAGTACGTAGAATATTCGATATTATTTTATTATGCGAGTGGATCGGAGCGTACAGATCCCGCGGATCAATAAAAGTACAGCCTCAAATTATACCGTGGCGTGGCTCGCGCGAGTCGAGGTATCGGGAACCTCGGCGGCAGTTAATTAAGATTAGCTCAATTATACGCGTTTAACCCACTTTCGCCGTCGTTGCGCAAAACCGTTCAGCGGTCTGAAACACCGCGCGACAGATGCTAATAACGATTTCCACCGGTTTTAATAAGAGCGGCCGGGGCAAAAAGCAACGACCGGCTCGCCGCGCCGCGCGTACCGCTTAATGAGCCGCAATTAATCCCACAATTCGAACGTGTATTTATTAACGGCCCCGGTGACAATTACCAACGAGGACCTCCGGGGCACGATGAATCATCGCCGCAGTGACAGACCGTTTTGTTCTCTCCTGCGAGGAAGAGCTTCGACGATTGTTCAGTAGTTAGGGAAGTACAGAGGAAGTGCACTCGGAATTGCGGCAACTCTCGCGAATATCTCCCGCGTAAAAATTGTAACAATGGCCAATATTTTAGCAAAATATAAGCCAATCGCATGGCCAATATTTTGGCAAAATATAAGCCAATCGCATGGCCAATATATATGCCACATATTGGACATATTCCGCTAGAGCACATTTAACAAAATGTTAGAAAGTAATCTAGCAATATTTTGCCAATATCTTGCCAATACTTTTATAATATAATTGAAGTACGTGTCGCCAATATTTTGGCAACATTTTTGATCTTCTTTTTAATTATTACACTATGTTTTAACTAATTGTAATTTAATAATAATTTAATAATAATAGAAATATTTGTTATGTAATAGAATGTGTAAATAAAATAGAAAAAAACAGAATAATATCATTGTATAATTATAATAAATTTGTAAATTATATGAGAAGTTGTATTTATTATTATAATTAGTTAAAATATAGTGTAATAATTAAAAAAAATCAAAAGTTTTGCCAAAATATTAGCGACATGTATTTTAATTATTTTGTGAAAGTATTGGCAAGATAGTGGCAAAATGTTGCTGGGTTACTTTCTAACATTTTGCTAAATGTGCTCTAGCGAAATATGTCCAATATATGACATACATATTGGCCATGCGATTGGCTTATATTTTGCCAAAATATTGGCCATTTTTACAATTCTTACGCGGGTCTGTTTATTTTATAGACACTTGGAGACGTTAACTCGAGATTTCTTCTCGTGCACCGAAAATAGAGTCAAAGGGTTTCTGTCGAGCGTTTCGTATTCAGGCGAGCAAGAAACGCGATCGTTTTTCCGTGCGTCTATCTATTTGAGTAGCGGTCGGAGTAGGGAAAGAAGCTGCGTGCGACTATTGCGTGCATAATAGATGGCTACCGGGAGAGAGAGGGTCGTCATTAAAACTTTTCTGGCGTCGGTACGCGTGCGTGCACGGGTTCCTTTCTGTCTTCCTTTCTTTCTTTTTCATCCGTTACCGCTCTTCCTTTTCCCCGTTGAAGCGCCGCGGCCTTCTGCATGCAAAACTGCTCGCGCGCTGATTGCGTAAGAGCCGGAACTACCGCCTGCGAAAACCGTACGAAATTTTCAGCCGTGCCTCGCATCGACTCCCGTCGTTACCACAATTTTTTTAAAATAATTTACCGCATTACAAGCTCGTAAAGTCAGAGGAACTTCTCGCTTTGATTCCTGCGGCAGACGCGATTCCAATCGCAGTGGAAACGATCGTCGTGTAATATGCTATTGAACATCGGTGGATCGGAGACGCAATTTCTCGGCGAGACTTCACGGCCGTCGCTTGCTTAATCCTTCCACGAAGGATGCCGCGTCTAAGACTGCTCTAGGAGACAGGACTTTTAATATTCCATGCACAGAACACGGTTGGCCGCAATCGCGACGCGGCGTGCGAGATTGAAACGATCGTCACCTCGGCCTTGCCCGGCAGCTAATGCGATTCCAGGAAAAGTCGTGCCGGCCAAGACTTTCAAACGGGGAGAAAGATAACGTTCTCCTCAGATAAGAGGATCCACGGAAGACTTGGCGGCTGGCCAACGCCTCTCCGTCAGGCGATTTAAAAATATGAAGACTGGCAATCGAGAAATAATCAGGGATAATCGCGTTTAATTTTGCTAGCGACCGCCGACACGGCGGACGCCTAACTAAACCGAGCCTGGCTGCGAAACGAATCCGCATCGTAAACAATCACCCCCAATGGAACACAGGCCGAGTCCATTGTTTGCGAACGAGCCGACGATATTTGGCCACGCGCGAAATCCCGATTACCAGACGCAATTCCAATCAGGCCCTAACGGAAACCGATGCGTCTAATTGGCCGATCGGACAGACCGCGTAATCCCAAGTTATTTTTCTGTGAAAACGACGACCCCGTGCATTCGGCGACCGCGGATTTGGGCGATAAAGATCGGCGGATAGACGGCATTACGGGTAGACTAGCGGCGAAAGGGAGTTGCGTGCGCTGGGTTTCTGGTTTCGAGGAACACGCGATGTCTCCGGCAAAACCGCGCCACCCTCGAAATTCGCGGGAACCGGGAAAAAACGAAGAGCCGAGGGTGGACTCGGAGATCGGCGAGCCGATACCGTCGTCGATGGACGGACGCGATTATCCGATCGCGCGTATTAAGAGATAAACTGATAAGGAAGCGAAACCGGAACGAGATCGGATCTTGGCACGATTCAACGGCAATTACCGGACGGGCGTAGCTGACAAATTGCAACAAATACTCGCTCGAGGCTCGCTGACCCGTAATTACGTGTGTGCGCCGCGTTCACTTGCTCCGGGGAGAGCCTTGAAATTTTTCGATACCGGCTACTACGGGAACACCGGCGGCGGCGGCGCGCCGCAGCCACCGGCGCACACCGGTAACTCTGGTTCTGGCTCCCACCCCGAACACGAGACTAGGTCAAGTCTACGTGACTTGACCGCACGAAGGACAAGTCGTACTTGTTCCCGCCGACTTACGACTTGCCCCGCGCGGCCACGAAAGTAAAAGCCGAACCGGCGAGCGTGCAACGGGCCACCGATCATCTCCCGCGACGCGAGACGCTACCGTGTGCATCGGACAGGTTCCGGCAGCCGAACGAACGCGGGAAAAAAATGTGGTGGCGGGGGAGACGGGATAACGCGAAACGACGAACGAGGGGGAACGTTTCAATTACGCTTCGATTCGAATTCCGACTAAATGCCAAGTTGATCTTGTACGAGGCCAGGGAAAACTACGCAACGATCGTGCAACGTCGTGACTCGATTTCAGCGCGCCTTAACAGGTAGACAGGAGATCTAATGAACACTTTGTGTTTAACATAAAACAAACGACTCGTGCCTGGATTAAACAAACAGCCTTATACGACAAATTGCGCAGCCTCCTCTGTGCATTATTTCCTACCCTTTTTCAAATCCGTTGAATCATCGACAGAGGAGTACGTAGAATATTCGATATTATTTTATTATGCGAGTGGATCGGAGCGTACAGATCCCGCGGATCAATAAAAGTACAGCCTCAAATTATACCGTGGCGTGGCTCGCGCGAGTCGAGGTATCGGGAACCTCGGCGGCAGTTAATTAAGATTAGCTCAATTATACGCGTTTAACCCACTTTCGCCGTCGTTGCGCAAAACCGTTCAGCGGTCTGAAACACCGCGCGACAGATGCTAATAACGATTTCCACCGGTTTTAATAAGAGCGGCCGGGGCAAAAAGCAACGACCGGCTCGCCGCGCCGCGCGTACCGCTTAATGAGCCGCAATTAATCCCACAATTCGAACGTGTATTTATTAACGGCCCCGGTGACAATTACCAACGAGGACCTCCGGGGCACGATGAATCATCGCCGCAGTGACAGACCGTTTTGTTCTCTCCTGCGTTCGTTTTAAATCCGATCTCTTATCCAGTTGCGCTCATCAACAGCGAAACGGAAAATTTATAGATTTTATACGTCTGCGATTTAATGACCAGGCAAGCGAATTCTCGACGACGAAATTAAGGGATCGAAGGAAAGTCTTGATTTATTTATTTATTTATTTATTTATTTATTTAATTCAAGGGTAATTAACCCTTTTATGTATTGAAGAGAGTGGTACAGAGCAGTAAAAAAAAAAAAAAAGGAATGAAACGGCGAAACGGACAGCTGTCCCTCTTTCTCTACGTCTCGTTCTGAGACTGGACAATCGAAGCGACGATTTTCTTTCCTTAGACGCACCAACCGGGATCCCTTAAAAATCGTTTATCCACCTTCGACGAACGTAGCGAGTTCTACATCGTCGCTGCCTTTATTTTATTTATTTATTTATTTATTTATTTATTTAATTCACGGGTAATTAACTCTTTTACATATTGAAGAGAGTAGAAAAAAAAGAAAAAAAAGAAAAAGAGATAACGACTGAGAAGCAAAAAAAGAACAAAGCTTTCTTCTAATGACTGAGCTGGAGTCAATAAAAATGTCAAAAATTGTGACAAAATCTGTTGGCTTTAGATAATATTCTGTTTACTACATTAGAATGTCCAAATCGAGAAGTAAATCTAACTGGACAAAAAGTTTTGTTAGGTCTGAGATTGCGAGATGGAGCGTATAATTTGATTTGCTCCAGGATAGCAGGAGAGTCTATTTTATGATTAAGTAGGTTAGAGAGGAAAATTAGTTCCGAGATCGTTCTTCTATTTTCAAGGGTGGTTATATCAATATCTTGTGTGATTCTCATCGAAAATTTATCTTTCTCCTAAAACGGACAGGAAGGAAACCGAAGGCGCATAGGTATAACCTCGCGAGGGGTGAGAGGACACTGGAGAGGGCACACACGACGTGCAAGCGAGAAGGAGGAAGGGCAGAGGGGCAGACGGGCGGACAGCCATACGTTTGAGTTGGTTGACCCGGTGCGCCACGGCCACGTTCCTACCTTCACCTCAACTCCGTCCTAAGGAATTGCCTTCACGCTTGCGATTTCATTCCGCCGCCCGTATTCCCGTTCGAATCCTTTTCGGGGCGACTCCGCGGCGAACGAATGACAAAAAAATGACTATCGATATCGGCGATGGACGAGGTGTTTCGCGAGGAACAGGGAAGCGGAGGGTTCACTGTACGACGGAGGGTTGGCCGGCAGCAGCAGCAGCCCCTCGACGACGTAATTCACAGGAACGGGACATTTTCCGGTTTCGAGGATCCCGGAGGAAGGAGCGCGTCTCTGTTCGCTGGAGAGGTAGAAACGGAACGGAGATCCGAGTAAAGCCGGTATTACGAGAGGTAGCAGATCGAAATAGTACGGAAAGAGGAAGAGGACAGCGAGCAGTTCTTTGGCGAGGGAGGTAAAGAGAGAAAGAGAAGTGGGCAGAGATTAACGGAGGGCTGGATGGTCGGTGGGACGGAGACGGAGGGGTGGACGAGAGGAGAGCAAAGGGCAGGAGGGAGGAAAGGAGACGGGAAGAGGGAACCTCGAGGATCGTGTGCCTCTGGCGCGATGTTCAGCTCGTGGAGGATTACTACCTCTCGATGCAGCGCGACGGCGGCGGGAGAGAGGGAGGGAGACGGGGAGAAGACGGCCAAGAGAGCGAAGAAGGAAAGAGAGAAAGGGAGTCCGAAGAGGGGCAGACGTCACGTCGTCAATCATGGTCCAGTTGCTCCTATGTACTACACACGGCCTCTCCTCCTTCCGAGCGCGGAGAACGGACCTGTACATGCTACCGCATTGTGGCGCACAATGTTCAATCATCTCTGCGTCGATTCCTTCGGGTTTAATTGAAGAAAGGGTCCCTCGAAAGCACCGCGCGGCGAGGCGCGACGATACGGGACGGGGAATCCGCGCGCGAGGGACGAGGAGGGCCCCGGCCGCCGCGCGACGAGAAAAAGAAGGAGCGCGCGAGAAGCGAGAGTGACGTCTGGCGAGAGGACGAGCGACGGACAAAGAGAGAAAGGGAAAGGAGGAACGAAAGAAACGGAACGGAACGGAACACGGGGGAAGGAAGGAGGATGAAAAAAAGGAAGAAAACGCCGCGGGGGTGTCGTTGACCCCGACGACGACGACGATATTGTGTACCACTCGAGTGTTTAAGTCGAGGCCTCGAAGGACCCCGGCCAAGGAACGAGGACCTTCTCAGCCACACTCAGCCCCGAGTCCTTCGAGCCACGGATCATTAACCAGGGCGTACCGCGAAATACGAAATCGCGCCGAAAATCACGGACCTTTTGAATCCCGTGCACGCCCCATCGCCACCCCCTGTCATCCGTCCGCCCGACCCATTTTTATTCCACTTCGGCCGTGGAAAAGTTCGAGTGGCTCGGTCGAGTGCGCGGAACGAAGGGAATCAAGAAGAAAGCGGAGGAAGGAAACGCGCGGGAAACGCGAAACTCACCAATTTGTTGCGAAACGCGTTCTATCGATTCCCGGTGGCCGACCATTTTTCGGGGTCGCCTCGAGTGCTTCTCCTCTCGACGGCGAAACCCTCTCTTTTTCGCTCCCGTCCTTTTTCTAGCCGCTCCCGAGCCTCAATTATGATCCTGCAATAAAGAGAAAAAAATATCACCTAACGACCGCGAGATTACTTGTAACAATTAACCCTCTGGAACCTAAGCGAGAGAGAGAGAGAGAGAGATCTGCGAAGCTGCTCGGGGACACTTCTTTTTTTCCTCTCCTTTCCTTCCCGGTTACGTCGTTCCTTTCCTTCCGCGGCCGGACTCCTCGTTCCCCGCGCCGTAATGAACCGGAGAAAATTGATCTCGTCACGCTTGTTACCAGCCGCCTTATTATCAATCGACTCGCTGTCGCGACTCGGGATGCAAATTCAATTACGCAACCCTGTGCTCGTGATCGCCCCTTGTAAACAATATTTAAGACACGACACGAGGAGCACGGAAGGACGACGTTCGTGTCGCTCCCGAAACCGAGACGTCATCCCCCCGCGATCCTCGGGGACCCACCCGACCCTTAGAAAGCATACACGTGGTTCTCTCATGTTTTCTCGGCTTCCCAAAGTATCGTTTCAGCGATTCTCGAGAAACGGCATTAAGGGGAAAGGGTTAACCCTCGGAACAAGCAGGCATCGACGTCTCGGCTGACGAACAGCCGTTGTACCGACTTCAGACACGATTTCCGTGGCCTTTGGGTTACGCGAAATGGGATCCATTTCGCGATTTCCTGCGAACACGATCTACGGACGCGGAACAGCCCGAAGGAGGATGGAGTCCGCGGAACACAATGGCGGTGATCGTGGCCTCCGCCGCCTCTCGCATGCCCTTCGGTTATGGTAAACGCACGGTAAGTCGAGATACGCCGCGATGCTGCACAGGTATACGCCCTGAGCCGCTTAGGTTACAAAACAGAGGCAGTAATTAGCTCCGTGGCGCCGGTTCACCCTCCGCTCCTCCGTTTAAACTCTCTCGTTCTTTGTAACGCCACCGCGACGCAAAGAGAAGGCGTGCCTGCGGGGCGGTTTTTGCTCGCGCGAACCTTGATTACCCGCGTACGCGATTGAGCGTTCAATTCTTTGACGATTCACGATACAGAATTTTTCAAAACGGTCTTCGAAAATTCTCCGACGTACGACTTTTCTCCCGCGGCTGGGTTCACCGCCGGCCGGCGTAAACCTTGTTTATAGAAACGTTCCTGTTTCTTTCTGTATATCTTTCCTCGCGCCTTCTTTTTCGCCGTCTGTTTCTTCTCTCCACTGTTTACCCTGGAAGTCATACACCGACCGCAGAGAATTCGCTCTCTTCCATATATTCCCCCGAAACATCCTTCAACCACCTTTTAACGTTCGGCCGTAATGGTGTACGCACCACTTGTGGACGCAGGGAACCGCGACTGCACTCCGAACTCCTCTTAACTCCGATATCGTACTGTACCATATATACGTATCCATCCTCCGCTGTTTACGTTTCCTCCGAGGATTCTTCATATCAGAAATGGAACTTCCGTCTTTACTTCGATTTGCCGAACTATAATAGCCCGGACAAGGGGATCGATTCTCGCGACGGTATCTAAACGTTCGTTTCGCCGGTAGTTGCACCTCGAATGCAACAACGCTGTCTCGCAAAGTGGATTGCAGGATTATCTCGGTGCACCGTTGCTGACCCCCGGTCCGCGAACGCCGTCGCGAAATCCTGTTTCGCCGCTGCATTAGGATAATGAACTCAGTAAACCAATTGGGGAGGCGAAGTTTCAGGAGTCCGAGTGCGCGGGGCCCGGCACCTCGCAGGTTCTCGTCAGCCGAAATCGAAGAACGAAATCGATCAGGGAAACCCATCACGTCGTATCCTACGTCACGTAATTGTCCGCTTCCTCGGGCGTGCATCGTAACTCAGCCTCTGCTCCGAATACTAAAGCCAGCTGACTCGTTAATAAATCAAACGAAACATCGCGGTTCGACAATTCCACCGTCCGGTTCCCACCGCGAATAAAACCGTCGGGACGCGCGCGCGCGACGTTTCTCACCGTCGGCCGACGTTCGCCGAACACACGATTATTCCGCGGGACACGGAAACGTCTGTTTGACGAGCGTAAAAAATTGTTAGAAACTCGCCTTTTTCCAGTGGCCTTTCCGGTTTCCCTGAAGAGGAGCTTCCTTGAAAGGAGAGACAATCGGAGTGCGCGTACACGCGTGCAACGTACGTGACAGGAGCTTCGCGCCCGTCGCAATCACGCGTACGCCTCGGTACCGTTAACCGAGTCGTCACGCGCCGCTCGATACGTCACGCCGCGACGAAACCCAGCTAATCCATAACGATCTCCAGTCGAAGGAACCTCGCCGAGCCGGGGAGGACGGAGGAGGATCGATCGGCCAGAGGCGCGAACGCGCGAAAAACGTTAATGCGCTCCGCCGAGGAGAAGAAGAACGTCGTAAAGATCGAGCCAGAGGAGGATTGCCTCTCGCGGTTCTCGGGTAGTTAGAGTGTCATATGGTTGACGAAGATGATTGATACCACCTTTAAAAAGAAATGTTTCTTCAAGGTTCACGAGAAACTGGGTCTAGTGAAAAGTTTGTAACGATCCGAGGCAGAGAGTATCCCGAGTGCCAGAAATCATGGATCCGAGCATTCTCGATCGACAGCCCCCGCTACCGGTGTACCACAGCGCAGTTCGAGATAAAGCCGGCCAGATCGAGCGGTGATAGCGACGTGCACAAGCTCGCAGGGAAAGATCCCGCGCGAGACCGTCGGATAGATACGGAGCCAGCGAGACGAAGAGAGAGAGAGAAGGAGAGAGCGAGAGAGGGAACCGAGCAGCGGGGAAGCCGAACGAAAGGCGAAGGAAGAAGTAGAGGCGAGAAAAAGGAGAAAGAGGCTCTACGGTCGGCGTCACGCTGTCGGGTACACCGGTTTCGCTCTCCTCCCTCGTTCCTCCAACGTTCGCTACCAACACGACCGCGCAGTCATGTACATATTCACTCACACACACACATGAAGCCGCGCGGGGCGAGCGCGTACACGCGCAATATCGCGAAACGCGGCACCAGGGACTCTCGCGCGTTGCGCTGATGTGCCTGCGTGTCAGATAATTGTATGTAATTGCCGGGTAGGATAATTAGCGATCAACAATAAACCTCTACCTCGCCCCCGACGCCTCGTCGCCCGAAAGAGCCGCGCTCGCAGTCGCACGCGTGTATAAAACGGAGATGCGGCGATCCACTCAAAACCTATACTAAGTTACAAAGTTAAACGGCTGTTGCTCTCTCCTGCTGGAGATCCTCCTATCCGTCTGTTCATCTATTTATCTATTTTCCAGCGGTTCTCTCGGCCGAGCGGCAGAGGAGGCGTTGCACGGTAGCCTACAGGGTCGATCGAGCGACCGGGGATGATGTTGCTAATAATATGCTACGCGAGTGGACGCGCTACCAGCCTGCCGGACTACGCTCTCGGCCACGAGCGTCCAAGGAACAGAGATGGCTAATCAGGGACACCGAAACGGGAGAACCCGAGGTGCTTTTGCGATCGACGCAAGATTCCTCTGCCACAGACGGAATCGATCGATCGATCGATCGATCGACGCGCACCCGGCTTTGACCGAGAAACCTCTTGACGCGTAATATAATTGGCTTTCGCCCGGTCGCGAAATTGGAATTCGGCGAATAGTTACGCTGCTTGTCATCGCGCGAGGCTCGAGCTCTGCCAGGCCGATACTTGTATCAATTATGTATATCTTAATTCCCTGCGCGATATTCGAGACGACGGCGCGGCGGTGGGAAAGATCGTTCTATTTTTTTAACCGGGGGACGATAGGAGGCCGATCGGGCCTGGCACGAGTATTTTCGAGAGGATTTTCAAGAGTTCCGTGGGAACGCGAGACACCGTCTTCATCGTCTGAGCAGACCGCGGCACAAGTATCCACAAGTGCAACAGGAGCTTCGATGATGCTGTGTACTAGCGTCCCAGTTTTTATCCGCCTGCTTCACATAATATGTATCTGTGCAACTTTCTTCGAATAAAACACATTTTTTTACCGTAGGAAATGCGATACTCGTTTCGGAACGTTTTCCTTGATCCCGTAAGACCCACCCCCGGGTGAAATTGCTCGGCTGATCCTGGTTCCGCACGATATCGGCCGAGTGTATTTGCCGGCCATCGGTTAGCCGGGCATATCCCCGAGGACAGACTCGAAGACGCCCGGATTTCGATCGACTAATCGCGTCCCGGCGCGGCGCTGCTAGATCTAGCTTGACGGATATCGGAACGGGAGAGACAGAGAGAGAGAGAGAGACACAGCCGTGGCCCGTGTTCGCAAGGTATTACGGGCCGCGCGTGACTAATCTCCGCCGAGATCCTGTATTGACAAATCGAGCCAGAACAGATTTTTTTTTCCTCGCCGCCCGATTGTTCTGCACGGCGTGGCACGACACGTCATGGGAACGCACAGGTGCACCGGCTCGATCGCCTAATTACGCGGACGGACGCCGCGGCACGTCGCGCACCAAGACGACGTCGACGAGTCCGCGACAGCCGGCGGTGTGCGCGCGTCTTTCGCCGGAAGCGACGTATCGGCGGGAATCGGTTCGGCGTAGGATTTCCGGTTCGATCTCGCCTGATTACAGCATATCGCGAGCAGGGTTTGATGCTGGGAGCGTCGCTGCTACTCGATTTTGGACGTCCAAAGGGAAGACTGACGTTGCCAAACGCCAGTGTTCTCGGCGCTGAAACCTGGAACTGGTTGCTTTGATGCCGGGACTATCGATCGCCGGGCGGAGATGCACACGGCATTCGGAATATTGTTCTCCCGTTTGGAAACTAGTTCGTAATCGGATCGAAAAATGATGCATAAATTATGTTTCCTGTTACGGTAGCTTCTTCTTGTCCGTTCGCGCGCGATCGATTACTGGACGATCGGGCGAGAAGAAAACTCGCGCGGCGGGTAAAAAGCGCGCGGTAACGAGCGCGCGGAGGAAACCATAATTCAGGAAATAAAAAGAACCGGGGTAAGCCGAGATAAAGCGGGGATTTTTATAATTCGAGGGGAGGGGGAAAGAGTTTAAGGATAGAAGACGGAAGAGGAGCCGATACCAGTTTCGAAGGACAAGAAAAGGCGCGACGGTGGTTGCCGCGATCGGATCACGACCTACGAAGCGTTTCGAAGCGGGCCGCGCGCTCGCGAGAAGGAGCGTGGGTCGCCAGAAATAGAAGGGAAGATACGCGAATTCGTAACCGGCCGCCGGTTCTTAGCCCGGCTTTCTCTCTCTCTCTCTCTCTCCCTCTCTCTGTAGAAGAACAAGCAGCGGCAGCGGGAGGTGGAGGAGAAACGAGAAGGAGCAGAAGAAGAAGAAGAAGAAGAAAGGAGGACGCGCGGAGCCGGCCCCGCGCGCGGTTTATCAACCTTATCTCCCTCCTTCTCTCGCCCTCCTGCTTCCTCGTGCGCGTCCCGCAGGCGAAAAACAAAGTCAGTAAAGTTACGGCGAAACGCAAGCAACACGAAACGAGGGTCAAAATCCTTGCGCTTCGAAAGATGCTGCTGCTGCTGCTGCTGCTGCTGCTGCTGCTGCTGCCGCTGCTGCTGCCGTTGCCGCTGCCGCGGTACGCTCGAGGGACGCCTCGAACCAGAAGAGGACGACGAGGAGGATCGAGCCGTACGGGACGGTGCCAGCGCCGCGGGATGAAAGAGGAAAAACAGATACGAAACGAGCACGGAAGAAGAGAAAGGAGGCTGGGACCGAGAGAGAGACGCGAGGCGAAGGAGGAGGGAACGAGTGCCGGCGCCGAGTGCGAGAGAGAGAAGGAGCAAAATGGACGAAGGCAAAAGGAGCGAAAAGGCGAGGAGGACGAGGGCCCTGTCGGCGGAGGGGGCCAGAGGTAAAGCTACTGCGCGTTAGCTGTGCCTGTAGTACTCTACCTTCGCGGCCTCTGCCACCTCCACCTCGACCGGCTCACCTGAAGACAAGTTACCCCGCAATAAAAACACCGAGAAAATTATATGCCTCCCGGCCGCGCGCGCCAGCGCAGCGCCGAGGCAAAAGGCTCGACTTTCCTACTAACGCGAGGAAAAGGAGAGCAGAGGACGGAGGGAGGAGGAGGAGGAGGAGGAGGATCGAGCCCTCAGTGGACGGAGGAGAGGCGCGGATATGGGTGAAGGGACGAGGGTACGTCGCGGGGAAAGAGAGCTGGAACGAGACGGGAACAGGGAGAGAAAGATGGTTCCCGGAGAAGAAAAAATTGCGACGCGGAGCGAAACGAAGGATGGAAGGAAGAAAACGTTTGGCGGAGATCTCCGGAGCGAAAGAAAGAGAGACGTGGATAGGTTTTTCTGTCTCTCGGTGAGGGGCCCTAAGGCTCCGGTCCGAGAAAAGGACTGGATAAAGGAAGAAACCGTGGCTAGAGCGTCGGTCGCTACGGAAGCCTCGATCGGACCTGCCGGCGCGCGTCGTCTACTCCGATGCACGGGGTGTTTCCACTCCGGTTGGCCGGGCGTAAGGCCTCGTTCGGTATCGAGTCTATTGTGCTCGAAACGCGTCTTTTTACGCGCTCGCCGTTCTGGAAGGATCCTCCGCCTCCGCGGTGGCGATCACGCCGTCGCGGGACACGTTCTTCTAATGGAAAACAAGGGGAACATCAGTTTATCCTTCGACGAGATTTTATCGTTAGCCCGATTAGAATAATGTTCCATTAGTCAGATCCTCTGGTTCGTATCTAGGCGTCGCATCGGAGATCGTAATCGATCGCTCCAGCGGATCAGAGTTCGACCTATTAAACGTCATTTTAGATTCTGCGACGCGATCCGCGGACAGTAATGGTACGACGCCCCGCACATACATGCGTACGTGCGTAGCCGTGGATAGCGCGACGGACAATCGATGGTCGGTTTTTACGCGCGGCTACGCATCGGTTCCCCGCGTCAGAATCGATACGGCGACGATCCACGACGTAGCTCGGCCGTATTCCGAATAAAATTCAGGCCAGTAACGATCTCTCTCCCCGGCGACGAACGGAGAACGAGCGACCGGTTCTCGCTTAAGAGAGAACGGGACGGCGACACAACAGACCAGTCCGGCCAGCTGATGAGCCGGTTCTCCGATATACTTTTGTTTCCTCTTATTTCTCCCTGCTTCTTCTTCTCTGCCTCCACCGCTTCTTTATTACCGAGGTTCTCGTTCGACTCCGAGACCCGTTCGCGGTGTATTTATACCCAACTCTCACTGGTTCCTCCTCCGTTCGGTTTTGTACGTGACTCCGAATTTAAGAGACCCGCGGAGTGCGTACGTACACACACGGGGCCAGGGTTCCCCGCCGCGGAAGGCGACGCCACGAAACGCCTCGCGCGATTTAACGAGCTTTTTATCAACTATTTTTGCCCGTATGAAATCGCGATTGCGGGGATCGTACGCTTCTTTCAATCGCGATTCGCTCCTGGCCCCCGTGATAAGAGAGAGCGTCGCGACGACATTATAAAATGTACATTGAATCGTTTGATTCCGATCATCGACACTCTCTCAACGCGTTGTTGTTTACGCCTTCTACTACCGTTACCGAGACAAGCTGCCGCGCCGGTCCGAGACCCGAACAAATTGCAGGTTTATCGAGGGAAACGAACGATCGAGATACGCGCCCGTTCGCAGCTCTAGCCTTCGTATCGGCGGACAGATTATAATAAGTCATTACGCGGCGATGTGCGAAACGCGGGGCACGAGAAATCAGCGGCCGATAATTTCGCTGGGGAAAAACACGAGAAACCTTGTCGAATTCCGCGAGTCGGCGATCGGCCGATGATCGACGTCCCCGATAACGGTCGGGGAGAGAGAGAGAGAGAGAGAGAGAGAAAGAGAGTTCTCAATGAGATCATTGCCTGGAATAAACGAGGCAATAATTTTATGCCACCGCGCTGCGCGCGAGCGTAGCGGCAGCAGCACCCTCGCGCTCCATCGCCTCGACTAGCTCGGTTGCGCAACCATTTATTTTCCGTTGCGATATACGCGGTATATGTATAGCCGAGGACTGTAGTACAACTGGCCTTGGATGAGATAGGCATTACACGATGGCATAATGCACGAGACACGACGAGCCAGCTGCGTGCTCGAGGGTCCTGCATCATCATCGTCATCGGCGTCGTCGTCGTCCTCCTCCTCCTCCCCTTCTTCTTCTTCTTCTTCCTCGTCTCCTCGGGGCTCTGCCGGTTTCTTCGTTTTCTCCTCCTCGCTCCCCGTTACTCCGCTCCGCCTCCGCCTCTTTCCCCGATCGTTTCCAGAACGCTACCGTTACCGCGGCGTAAACGCAGATCGGACGGAGGGACCGGCCGAAGAGGTCGTCCTCCTCCTCGTCGTCACCGTCGACTCTTCTTCTCCGCTGGCGTTCGACTTTTGGGAGGAGGCGAGCGACGCGATCGGTTATTAGTAACTCGTTTCGCGGCCCTAGCCCGCGGCCACTCGCGCGATCCGCGCGAACGGGAATTAATACCCGACCGCGAGAATACCTCTTCTCTCGCTTCGTTTTATGCACTCGTTAGAGCCGATGCCCAGCCGTTTTGCGCTCCTCCGGTAATCATTCGTCTTGGCCGTTAGGATTTTTGTCGGGGCTGCTCGAGAAAACAGAAGCGCGCGGATAACTGTGCTCCGATTTTTCTGCCGCGACTCGCGCAGTTTCGCAGATCAGGAGATACACCGGGAGACGCCAGAGGGGCACGATATAGCCCCGTCATTAAAGTTATTACCCCCCGGAAACGGGGCTGTACGTAAAATAGTTTAATAAGATTTTGATACTTGGACAGAGCCGCGGGAGACTTGGATTAGTTTCGTTCCCGTTTCACGTAAGAATATATCGTAATTTGGGTTGCGTATCCGTTCTACTGGCGTTTACACGTTTCCAGTAACGCGTAATTCCACGGGTATCAATTAACAGGTATATACCGGAGCCGTTCCGAGCCACGAGTCGGATTTACCTTGATCCAATTAACAACGATTAAGTGGCCATCATCGATCCGAACGGTAAATAGTTACGGCGGCTTCGATCTTGCTCCTTCCGAAGGTTCGGCAGTGACTTTCGGTCGCGTGACTCCAGCCGCTGCGCGATACCGATTCGGGCTGCTACATCTTGTGTACTCGCCGGCTGGCTGTGTACCTAGCTAGAAACTACGCTATTTGCTTCGCTAATTAGACACGTACTACGTACGCATTCTCCTCCGTGCTCGCGGTGGCAGGCGCGCGTCGACGCGAGATGAACGGGGAAAGCTTGAACGAGAAAGACGGAGAGGCGGTGGAAGCGGGCGAGAGGGAACGCGCGAGAAAGACGCGTATCTGACACGGGCTACCAGTATTTGCACGCATTCGAACACGTACACGGAATATTGATCCGGCTACGTGACTCCATAGATCAAGTCAAACATCGCGGATAACCACCGGGACGTTGCAAGATTACCTTGGTCCATTGCCTTACTGCGCTCCGGTGAACCACGCCGCGCCGCGCCGCGCGCGCCGACGTGTTCGCGCGAACACGGCCCGAGCGCAGATACTTCCCAGACCTGTTATCAAAACTGGTACGCGCCGCGCGATCCATTCCGAGTCGGTTTCATCGGGTTCTAGGAAGAACCTGGCGTGTTCCCGGGTCACGTGGCCGTGATAGAGCGATCCCCGGAGTTCCTCTATTAGGTATCGCTCGACACGGAACGTTCCTCGGTTTTTAGCCGGCCGTTGTTACGCCGACAACGGATCGGTTCTCGATCTCGGGTAATGAGCTCAATTATTCCGACGTAGATTCGATTTATCTCTTTCAAAGAAACGCATTTTACTATCGCGTCGATACCTCTTCTGGGTATCCGCGAGGAGAATTTATCTCCCGTCGCGATTTTTAAAACTGATTCATAAAAACGCTCAAGGTTCTCAGAGGTTTGCAAAAAACGACGGAGCGCGTTTACGGAAGTTCGAGGACGCGAAAACTGGATTGCATCATTTCCCTCTGAGTGAAACTGTTGACGGGTGAATCACTGGACAGTCGAAGAGCTCGAACGTCGGCGATCACGGATTTGGATACGCGATCCACGCGCACCTGCGACACGATCGGTTTTCTCTTCCGTGAGAAAGAAAGAGGGACTCATCGGACAGGTATCGTCGTCCTACGCTCGCCATGGGAAGATCCTGTGCGGTGTGGAAGTTTTCCGACGAATGAAAACGCGTTTCCCGACGAAACGCGGTCTTCCGCAATTTTTCAGTTTCGCTCCGCGCCGACACGACATTTCCATTTGGCCCCGACTTTCGTCCGCGAAAAATGGTACACAGTTCGGTTCACGCCTTGCGCAACGCTTGTAAACTAAAAGCCTTTCGCTTAATTACAAAATGTTTGCGGGCATTCGCTCCTCGCGGTGAACGTACGCAACGAAATGTGTGAAAATCTTCGCGCGGCAGTTTATCAATTTACTCGGATAATTTACTCCCCTCGCCACTTTTTCCGTGGCCGGTTAATTCAATGTAACGAGCCAATATATCCCAAGTTTAACGAACCATTAGAAATCAATAGTGAAAGTTATGCGTTCATTTATGTAATGCCCATTTTTATCATCGGCCATTACAATTTCCTATTAACTCCGAGTCGTTGCCAGTAAAATTATCCCTCCGTGTCGATGATCTACAAAACGCGCGCGCTGCCGAGTCACGGGATTATCGCGGCGACTTAATCGATGAAAAAAGTACGAACAGGAAACTTTCTCACAGCCTTTCATATTTTGACCTTTCCTACCGCTAATTTTCGCGACGCAAGGGGGGGAAAGTCTCTCGCGCTCCTTACGCGGCCGCCCGTTACTCATTCGTGAATCATTACGCGAGAGACACGGCGAAACGTTTTTATTTATCTGCGCGCGTTCATTTTATTCCCCTGCAGTCAATTTTGTTTCGCGGCCACGGAACGTAAACTCCGAGGGAAGAGTCCAGCGACCGTTACGGAATACAAAAAGCCCGTCAACGCGCCAATTCGGATTTACAACTATATGTCCGCTGCGGTTACGCGAATTCACCGAATCGCTTTTTTCCGTCGCCCCTCGCCGAGACGCGGGGCACTCGAAAAAATCGGACCGAGATGGCCCTTTTTTTGGCCACTTGTTGCAGAAACTGGCTCCGCTCGTTTGCGAGGAGGAAGCTTCGCCCGACGTCGTCCGATTTCCCTTACGGCGACAAATCGCATTGATGACTCGAGCTGAAAAACTCGTCCGATCCGAAAACATCGTGCGTCGTGATTTAAAGACCGTAAACTCGAAATCCTAAACTCGTACAAACGCGGGGCAAATGAGCCCTATAAAATCCGAAAGTCCTAAAACCTAGAACCACTTCGGGCCTTTGGTACTAAACTAACAATTTTTCGAGGATCGCGTACAATGTGGCATTCTGTGAACGTGTAACACGGTCGTCGGTGACCCGTACAATCGTCCGTTAAGCAAATCCGAGGCTCGTGACGGAAGGGAAACGACTGTAAGGGCTAGGCGGACGGGCATAAACCCGGGAGGACCATCCGCGGAGGCGTAAAAAGTACATTAACGGGCTCGTAGAAGTTTACAAGTATATTCTTTGTGCGACGGGCTCCGGGCGAGGCGTTCGTCAGTCGTCGCTCGTCTCGTCTGACAGGCATCGATTTACGGAGCCGAGGGAAGCGCACGAGTTATGCGCGTTAAACTGCCGTTAAGCAGGGCCCGTGGCCGATTTTTTTCTCGGCCTCGCACCGTAAAACGAACTCGAAACTCGCGCGGCCCGCCGTTAATGGACCAGCGACCGGCCGTTTGCGGCTTCTCCACAGTTTCCTACTGGGCCCACGCGTAAATCTGTAATCGTTCCTTCGATTTTACGATTCTCCTATGAAATCATGCTGAAATTTGGTATAACCACCCTTGAAAATAGAAGAACGATCTCGGAACTAATTTTCCTCTCTAACCGATTTTGTCCGCCCCTTCTTAAACTGGTCAATTTCAATGCTGGCCAGAACAACAAACTGTTTAAAATTGATTTCTTTCGTACAAATCTGAGATTCACTGATCCTATCACCAGAATTTGCTCACTAATGAATGATCTTGCTCCTTATGTGGACATTTACACTGGTTCACCCCATCAATTTAAAAGGAAACTTCTACACTGGCTCAGGGATTAGCCAGTCTCTGTACCTTGATTTGTGCATTATCTATTTTTTATTCTTACATTTATTTTCATTGTTTTTTTTATTGTATTTCATTGTTTTGTCTTTTATGTTCATTGTTATTTATACATTTTTATTTATACATTGTTATTTATACATTTTTGCTTTGTGTTTATTTATTGCGTGAACTTTTATCTGGATGTTCTGTTTTGTTTTTCCTGAGCGAAATAAATAAATAAAAATCATAGTCGACATTTTTATTTATTTATTTATTTATTTCATGGGTCAATTGGCTCTTTACAAGTGCAGTAAGAATAAAAGAGCAGATTAAAAAAAAAAGAAGAAAAGAAAAAAGATAGTGAAAGATTTACATAATTAGAAATAAGAAAACGGCTATAAGAATAACAGAAGTATCATGCAATAAGGAATTTATAAATTATGCATTAAGAAGTATGTAAGAAATATGTTTCGACTCTCGAATCCGAGTGTCGCAGTTCGAACGTTCGAACCAAAGCTTACGGGGAATTCGTGGAAGCCTTCGTGCTCTCCTTCGACACCTTCCATCCCCATTTTTCATCATCGGGAGCGATAAAGCTGGGAGAGAGTATCGGACGCGTCGAGGCGCATTTCGTCACGCCTCCTCGTCACGTTCGCGGCGACAAATTTCAGGCGGTGGGAGAAGGAGAGCCCGTGATCCAGGATCGGGAGAGCAGAGCAAACCCTTTCCTTTTGATCGTTCGACGCGTTCCGTAGCGGCCGGGCACGAGGCAAAACGAAGCGCGGCCTGACAAGGGTCCAAGAACCTTTTTCTCGAATTTCTTCTTCTCGTCCCGACTGTTCGTTTCGGGTGCTGCTGCTGCTGCTGGCTCTTTCGCTCTCGTTCCTCCCGTCACGGAGCAGAGGCGCATGATTTATTTTCACTGGTACCACGCGACACGTGTTGGCCCGCAACACGTGGCACCGTGCTTACGTTTCTCGATGCGCGTGCACGTCATACCTACTTGCGACACCGGCCGGCTGTTATCTCTCCCGTATTATTTTAAAGTCACTCGAGAGGCGTGCGCGGCCCGTTAAGTGCATTGTCACGGAGCTGCCACACGATTTTTCGGCTCCGCTCGCAATCGCCTCTTAGAACAATTTCCTGTCCCACTTAATTGTACCAGTTATCTCGCCGGGGTATCGCGCGGGGCCCCGAGTGCCGGCCGAGTAAAATCGCCGGTATCTCCGAAAGATCAAATGAACCTTTCATTCGGATTCAAAGGGACGTCAAAACGTTTTCTTTTTTCACCGGGGGAACGCGTTAAAATAAACCGAGCAACGTACGCGGAAATCCATGTGTCGGCGTTCCGCGAACGCGGCCAAATGAAATTCCGAGAAGCGAGTCACCGGCGATGCATCATTTCCATTGGAACGCGTTATTCTAGCGCGTCGATCGGCAGCCGAAGATCCTATCGGAAGACGTATTGTTTCCTCCAGCGAGCGCAATCATCGCGTTAATTGCGCGTCTCTTAAAATATTATCTCATCCTCGGTGAACATCTGGCAAGCATCTCGCTGTTCCTCCGTTCCTCTCCGACTCGCGTCGGGACACGGTCGCCGATTTCTTAATTATCAACCCCGGAACGAGCGAGGATAGCCGCATATCCTTGATTACGCAACGCGCTGAAGAAAGGACGAGAACGGAGAAAAATGCCGATACACCGCGTAATGACTGTAATTTCGAAAAACGAACAACGACGGTCGCGCGAGAGGTCTTAATTAAAAAATTACACTTCCTCCGCGGGTAATCGGTACAATTTCCTCCGCGGAGGCGTGCGTAATCGATTACGGCTTCCTAATCGGCGGTCGTGACGGGTTTACATTACTAGGGAAGATCGTAGTCGGTAGCGAATGCGAGATCGAAAGTTCTTCAACCTCTCGGGAGGTGCTCCTAAAATGCTAATGTCCCGCGCGTAACTTGGGAATCGTCGCCGGGGAAAGAGGTGCGGCCAGTTTTGCGGAGCGTGCCGCGAGCTCCAGTTAAATAATTGCGCGTCATTATGCAAACGAGTGGATCGCGTCGACGCGAGCACAATGAAGCTAATGACACGAGATGGCTAATGATCGTAAACGATCGGCGCGGATAATCAGCGTTGGGTAAGGTTACGGTGTCATGGCCATGTTTGTATATTCCCATCGCGAAGCTCGCGCGCGCGCACGGCTGTGCGAGGGGCCCGAGAGAGCATCCTGGAAAAAGGATATACGGCTGCGCGCCGGCCGCTGCCGTAGCTATTGCACGAACAGCCTCGACACTCGGACAACCTGTAATCTTAGAATTATCTGTTCTCTTTCCCCCGCGGGAAAAGGGGGCCCGGCGGGAGGGGGAGTCGGCAAGGCCAAGTTTAGATCATCCATCCGAGCGTCCGGCAGCTTTGTTAAAGCCTCGTTTACCGGTGAAATCATTCCCTCGATCTGCCGCGAGAACGAATTACCGCTTAGCTGCGTTATCCAGCTAATGAACGTTTCGATGACTAAAATTAGAAATCGAACGCGTTCGTACTTTACGTCGACGGCTATAAAAATTCGCGGTTTAACCCCATGGGTACATTTGACGTCTGAGACACGTCATTCACTTGTGTTTGTTATAAGCATTTTTGTTTTGCAATTCTAATTACTTGAAGACATCTTAAGGAGGTTCATCTGGTACATAGCAAGTCAAATGAAAGTTATAGAAAAGGGGAGCTTGCTTGACTCCTTAAGGAGGTTCATCCGGTTAAGGAATTAAAAGATAAATCTCCAAAGAAAAATTTGATAATCTACAACAGTATACCAGGATACCTCAAAAAAATTTTTAAGTCATTTGGATACCTTAATGATGAGATATCAATATAAATATCTTTTACAATTTTACATGTAGACTGAATGATTTCCTAGACTTTTATCGCTAATTTATTAGGTAATGACAGATAGTTTTGAATGAAACTTATGTCGTATTAAAGAGAAACATTTAACGAATACTTTAATTGCAAATTTAGGTAGATTGGCTGACTATGAATCGAGAAATATCTAAACACAACAAACGAAATTTGCATATTTCAGCAGTAGATAACCTCCGTTATTAACATGTACGCTAGCCAAGCGAGCTCTCCTTTTCTATAATTTGCATTTGACTTGCTATGTGCCAGATGAACCTCCTTAATACTACATATGTCACCAATATTTTAGAAATAAATAAATTCTTACGTAAAATGTACTGCTTTTACATACAACTCCAAGCAACCAAAAATTATATCCGTCCCACATGCAAATATTTTCTCAAATAAATCCGTACCCAAAGGGTTAACCGTTGTTGCAATTTCTGCGTTTGCATTCGACTTTCTGAATTTTTGCCCATTCCTACGTTTCTCGGTACGCTAGTGGGATAATTTAGCAAAACCTAGCGGGATGAACGGCGGTGCTCGGCCTACATTAGGATCGCGTAGCGAGCAGGTTCCGAGAAGAAACGGATCGTTCTTTTTAGCGGAGCGTTCCTTCGGCGAGACCGACGGAACAGCGAGAACGCGGGCACGGAATACGTAACGCGTGCAATTTGAACGCTAGATAACCGCGGCGAGAGAGAAGATGCCTTGGTAAGAAAAAACGGAGAGCAGAAAACGAAACGGCGAACGCCGCGCGATGGAGGCTTCGAACCATAGGAAGAAACGGAAACCCGGCCAATAAGGAGGAACGGTCGCGGGCAAAAAATGGCCATGGTGCGTCTCGGCTCGGCTCGCTCGGTCGGGACCATTATGCAAAGTCAAAGCGCGAAACGTGGGCGAACGCGGCGCGCCGGCCCCGTTGTAAACCGTGATTAAAACATAAATCACGTGTAACTCGGTGGAGAGACCCGCGATCCCGGGCATTATGCGGATTTGCCGCGGCGAATCCGCGTCGTTCTAAGTGATTTCTTGGCGGAAGAGACGCCGGGAGAGACGGCGACGGCACGGGTTCCTCTTTCTCCTCGGTTCGCCGTATGCGCTGTTGGCATCGCAAACGAATGCCGGGCATTCGGATGATGAATCGTCCGCGGCGGAGTCGTTCGAAATGAAAGGAGTTCCAGCGTGACGTTAAAAATTGCGAAACACGCGACGGCCGATATTAGAATCGAGGATTTCGCGTCAGTGTCGCGGCCGCGGTAACGACTCTAATTACGTCGTCTCGGAACAGGATTAAACGACACGGCTGGAACGAGAACCGGGATCGACGCGGTTGAACCTCGATCGACGAGTTTTCTTTGTCCGCTAAGATATCGCCGTGTGCCGTGCGCCTCGCAACGCGTGCCTCGCGGTAAAAAGTTTTGTCGCCCGAGCGTCTGAAAATCGACGATCTTCCTGGAAACGACGTGACGCGACGTAACATGGGCAATCTCGCGAGAGGATGCGAGAAGAAAAGATCGAATCGATTTTTTCCGAGAGGCCGAGACTCGACGCGATAATTATCACGGATTAACGAGCCGTGACACGCTCGGTTACCGATCCTTTCCAACCGTCCGGCCACTGACAATAAATGGCGGACGGGGGTCTCCGTTCCTGGGATTTGCGATCCGTCACGTTCCGCAGCGGCTTGTCGATAACGCTGCTACAATTAAGGCTAACCCTTTCGACGGATGCGCTCGCCGAACGTCTGGAGAAACTGATAGACGCGCGGCCGGACCGATTCCCATGCGCGTCCGTCAAACGTCATCGGCATGACCCGTGAACTCGAGCGCGTATGTGCCACTGCCACGCGGACTCCGAATCTGGAGACTGACGTTTATTAGTATCGATGTCAGGAGAAACGAGGACGGCACGAATCCGATCTGTGACGCGTTTAGGTCGCGATAATATTAAAACGCGATNAAGAGACGCCGGGAGAGACGGCGACGGCACGGGTTCCTCTTTCTCCTCGGTTCGCCGTATGCGCTGTTGGCATCGCAAACGAATGCCGGGCATTCGGATGATGAATCGTCCGCGGCGGAGTCGTTCGAAATGAAAGGAGTTCCAGCGTGACGTTAAAAATTGCGAAACACGCGACGGCCGATATTAGAATCGAGGATTTCGCGTCAGTGTCGCGGCCGCGGTAACGACTCTAATTACGTCGTCTCGGAACAGGATTAAACGACACGGCTGGAACGAGAACCGGGATCGACGCGGTTGAACCTCGATCGACGAGTTTTCTTTGTCCGCTAAGATATCGCCGTGTGCCGTGCGCCTCGCAACGCGTGCCTCGCGGTAAAAAGTTTTGTCGCCCGAGCGTCTGAAAATCGACGATCTTCCTGGAAACGACGTGACGCGACGTAACATGGGCAATCTCGCGAGAGGATGCGAGAAGAAAAGATCGAATCGATTTTTTCCGAGAGGCCGAGACTCGACGCGATAATTATCACGGATTAACGAGCCGTGACACGCTCGGTTACCGATCCTTTCCAACCGTCCGGCCACTGACAATAAATGGCGGACGGGGGTCTCCGTTCCTGGGATTTGCGATCCGTCACGTTCCGCAGCGGCTTGTCGATAACGCTGCTACAATTAAGGCTAACCCTTTCGACGGATGCGCTCGCCGAACGTCTGGAGAAACTGATAGACGCGCGGCCGGACCGATTCCCATGCGCGTCCGTCAAACGTCATCGGCATGACCCGTGAACTCGAGCGCGTATGTGCCACTGCCACGCGGACTCCGAATCTGGAGACTGACGTTTATTAGTATCGATGTCAGGAGAAACGAGGACGGCACGAATCCGATCTGTGACGCGTTTAGGTCGCGATAATATTAAAACGCGATTAAGATCGTTTTTTATTGAAATAATTGGACTTTGTCAAAAACCTGCGACGGACGTGCGAAAAGAGAAATGGACGCGCGATAACGGGTCGAACGGCCCGAGGGACGAGGGGGAGGCGAACGCGCGTAGATTTATAGGAAACCGCGAGGCTGGTCACACCTTCGCGAGTAAATCCTCCCCGCTTGCGATGATCTACGAGCGCGTCCCGCGATATTCATCCGCGGCGCGGCAGATATCCGAGAGATAGAAACGACGATACAGGCTGGCCGGCCGTACGCTCGGCTCTATCCTCGACCTTTTTTCCATCGTATGTCTAAATCGAATCACGTACGGATCCCCGGCTCGCCTCGATCGATTTGCATTCACCGCTTCCTGATACCGTCTAGCCCTGGATCTCCCGAGTCCTCCGTAATAATAGAAACGCGATAAATCGCGGCCGCGATGAAAAATGTTACGCCGCGCCGCGCGCATCAAATGTATTCAGCGACCTCGAAATCAACGGATCGCATCTTCCGCGTTGCGAGCTCTGATAGCGAGAGGTTTCTTACCGATGCGTCTCATCACCATCAAACCGTAATATCGCCATCAAAGTGTAGCGTAAAGTACATACTAGCCGGCTGGAAGAAACGATTCTCTCCGGTTTTGGTTTTGCCAGCGTCATTATCCCGGAGGTACGAATCTTTGTGAATCACCGTTTCGAATATCGAGAGGAGGAATCGATTTCGTGCGGGGCCCGGGAGACTAGAGGTCTCTAACCCCTCGCGGGCAAAATAAAGATTAAGAAACCGCCCGGGAGGGGGTAGTTTAAAAACACATCGTCGTCGTCGTTCGTCGTCGTCGTCGTCGCGATGGGGTTCGTGTGGGCAGAAACCTAAGGTTCAGGTTAGTCAACAGGTGGCTAACCTGCCAGGGGAGGCAACCTACACAAACAATACGTCGAATGCACAAATACGAATCTCCCCTTTCGAATATAACTTAGGCCGGGCGTACGGGGTCCGGGGGGAAGGAAGAAGGAAGGAGGAAGGCCCGGCTCTCTCGGCCCGGCGAGGAGAGAGGAGAGAGAGAGGAGCCTCCTATATCTCAACTCACACAGGCGAACGGTACCATCTGAACACGAACACGTTTGCAGGGGGACCTGGACCGTTCCGTTCGAGACTGCACGTGTTCCTAACGTACCCAAACCCCTTGCTATCGTCGTCGGGTGGTTCTCAGCCGTCGCCTTTCGGTTATCTCTCGTTTCGTGTACGACCAACAGTTGTTTGCAGTCGGATTCTAAGTAAGACTCGTGCGCCAGTCGACGAGATTCAATATTTGCTTTTATTCTTAATGCGACTTTTTCCGAACTACGTTGTATCTCCGGGCAGGAGAGATCCGTTCAAGGAACTTCAGAGAACCGTCTGCGATATCAATAATCGTCCTCTGAATCCGAAATAAAATTGCTCGTTCCATGAAACGCGACGCAGAAGTCAATTTCACAGCCTACAACAAAATCATTTGTTTTCAATCGTTCGAACGCAGTAGACGCGAAAAATATAAACGACGTTGAGAACCGTTGGGGCCCTCGCCGCGGGGCACCGTCCGTGACTCATCAGGCCCCTCGATTCCCTCTTGTACAGGAGCAGAGCCCAAAAACGAACAAAACCTCATCCACAGCGAGCCAAAGCCAGTGTCTGATCGATTTACGTCCCACTCGCGCTTTGGGGAAATTTACAACGGAAAACGCACGGCTATCGCGGTTGTTCGCCGTGGACCCGGAGAGAAGGAGGAGAGAGGACCCTTCGGCGTATCCTCGGACCCGGAGATCGGTTCTCTCTCCTCCTCTTTCCCCGTTTCGTTTCGACCTGGCCCGGGCGAAGGAAGGAAGACCCGAAAAGAGCAGGCGTACAAACTCAATCGGGAGAGCCCGGAGACAAGAGACTGGCAGGACTCCTCAAGGTTAAAACCTCCTTTCGCTCGTCGAGCCGCGGGTCCCGTGCACGACCGACAGAGCCACGAAAGAGAGATTTCGCTACCAGAACTAAGTGGTCAAGGTCAGAGTGGAGGCTGAGATCGCCGCCCGATCGGGATCATATCTTGGAAGATATACGGGGATCGATCGACGGATACACACGCCCGGGACGTATACCTGCGAGCTTAGAGGGAGGAGGTTCAACGGCCCCGATGCGCGCCGCTCTGCGACGATTCCCCCTTTATCGTCCCCTTGCATCGACGCCTTTGGGGAACCCTGTTTCGGGAGCAAATTGACGTCCCTTCTGCTCCGAGCTTTTCACCTTTTTCAGTCGAGATCAGATTTAACGCCGCGCAGAACTGTGTTCGATGTCTAAATAAATATTTTCAAATGTAACAATCCTCGAGCGTAATTCGATTTCTGAACTTCCTATCGCGCGACAGTCGAACGAGGAAGATGGTAGAATGAATACAGAAACGCGGGCAACGTCCACGCGATGCAAAGTAAGATTTTTTTTCCGGAGACGAAGCGATCGAATGGTAATATCGTAAGGTTTCGTAAGCGTTTGATAAGGAAGATATAAAAATAGATATGCAAAGGAGGACAACGTCCAGCGCGTTGTTTCGAGGTCAATGAGGAATGAATATTCAATGAAACCGTGCGTCTATCCGCAGGAATTTTTCAACGCACGGAACGAACGCGAGATCTGCTACGTTACAACGTAGTCTCGACGTCTCCGATTGGTCGAGACGGAACCGTAAGGCCCGAGATTAGTCGAGTTTTATTCGGAATATAATGCGCGGTCAGGAGAGCACCTATGCTCGAACTCGTCTTCGGCCGCGTCCCCCGATCTCTACCCGAGTCGCTGATAACGAAACCTCGCTCTTCCAGGAACACGATTTTATGGTGACACTTTTGACCCAAACTGCCCCGCAGCGGTTCGCCCGAGGGTTCAACGGTCTCCCCTCGCCACTCGCCATTGTCCATTTATCTCTGCGTTCATCTACAAATCGCTATCTATCGGCCAACGTGAAAATGGCGTTTCCTAAATAAAACGACGACATGTCCTACTTCGCTCCGTCCACTTAAAGAAACTCTTTCTCTCGCGGAGGAGTCTATCCGGCTTTAAAACTTCCAGAAGCGAGCGTAGATCCTTTCACTTCTTTATGGCGTACCATAATAGTCCCCCTTCCCCCCCGCGCGCAGGGGCAGTGGACTCGGGGCATAGGTATAACCTCTCGACGCGTATCGATGGATGACGCAGAGGGATCACGGGCCCGATTGAATTCTCGAACTGCGTCGTTTCGATCCTTAACCCGTGGGACTCCATGGTGGTACTCTCTTGACCCGTCGTCCGCCCCACCTCGTTTCTCCCCTCTCGCACGGTTTTTCATCCGCCTCGTGTATATCCGTGGATATCGGATTCCCATGCACGTGCATTCGAGCGGTGTCATCACCTTCCCGGGGCAGGGCCCCCTCGTCTATATCGTGCAGCCAACTTTTTTTTCGTCTCTCGCAGTATATTGTGTTTTAATATCGCTATTACCGGCAGACGGGAGGCCTCTCCGCCTAGGAGCACCCCCGTACACGACGACGAATGGGACGAACGTAGCCCGAGGGCGAAACTCCTCCTCTTCTTCTCTCTCTTAGAAAACCATGCACCTGTGAGATTCCCATAGACGCAGCCCGCGCGCACAAGGTTTCTCTCCCTCGATCTCTCGTCGTCCCCTTAATAATGCAAAGCCTCGGCTCTCGTTCTATCCTTCTCCCTCCCTCCACCGATCCTCGAGGATGTAACTAAAAGACGGAACGAGACAGGGGGCTGATGGGGTTGGGATCGGCGGTGAAAGAAGGGGTGGCGGACCCCGGGACCCGGTCGGTCCGACGAAGAAAGACGGAAGGGAATCGCGGTGTAACCGTTTCTACGGTGGCCACCGTAACACACTTGTCCCAAAAGGTTTGTTCTTTTGTCGCGGACGGGGTGGGTACACCTGCGAACCCAGTAGGGGACCCATTGATATGGAGATCGCGGTGTTACGCTACACCGTAGCCGTTCTATGAAAATAAGAAGCTCCGAGGGGGAGAAGCTTTGTCAGGTCTTTTGCCAAAAGATCCACGGTTTTGCTCGGGTTCGCCGATCGCTGCGCGGGGATCGTTATGCGCGACTTGACCAAGTGTTCGACAGAAGCTCGTCTTCGCTACGCCGGTGTCGAGTTACACTTTTTTCTCCCCGATGCCGAGGAAAATCTCGGCCGGTGGCGGAACGCGTTCGAGCGTTCGTTTAAAATATTTCACGCCGTGGACCTCGTCGTTAATAAAAAACTTCCTCTCGCTCGTCTCCACGTTCCGTCTTTCCTTCGAGGTCTTATTTTGCATGAAAATCCGTAGCGCACTCGCGGGCTGCGAAACAAGAGCGGAGGATAGGTCGGAGACAAAAAACGGGCCACAGTGTATTCACCCCTCTATCCTTGAGCAGTCAATTAACTCGAAGCTGGGAGCACCGACCATGTGCTGCGTCGCGTCGTCGCCCGACAAAGAAAAGGGTTGCGAACCTGTGCACGGCGCTGATTTTCAACCCGAGCCGATTACGCGCGAGCGAGCGAGCGAACGGCCGATCGATCGAGCCCAGAACCGCGTTTTATGTTACGCAACACGTGTCATCCAAGACGCCTTCGAAATAGAGAGCAACGATACCTGCCCGGCTGCCTATCTCTGCCTGCCTGGTGATATTCAAAACCGGCACGATCGCGTCGCGTCGCGCCGACCCGTCGAGTGGCATCGATGTGGCAACGAGAACAAAAGAAAGTGAAGACGAGTGACTCAGGTGTAGTAGCCTCAGGCCGGTGCGTAATTATGTCACCGGCCGCCGCCGTTGCGGTGCGACGAGGAGAGCTCGATCGAGTGTGTAGAAAGAGGGAACAGAGCGACGGGGAGGCAAAGAGGGAGGAAGAGAAGCCGAAGGGAGGCAGAGAGCTCCGTGCCCTCTGCAAATAACGTGAATCACGCCGGACCCGGAGGACTCGACTGCGTCGTAACTTTAGAAGCGTCATACCGAGAGAGAAAAATCTCGCAGAACGAAGGAATCGGCGGGAGAAAGAAAAGAGAATCGACTGTTTGCCGGCAAGAGAGACTTTCTTGGAGTCCCTCGGCCGGAAGAGGAAATATTTATTAATTATATCGCTAATTGGAGGGTCGACGCAAAGGACCCGGGGCGCGGCTAAAGAGAGAGAGAGAGAGAGGGGGGGACGAGCTTTGCGCGAGGTACAAAAAAGATCCTGAGGCTTTTACCGATGCCTGGTACGCGTGGCAGCAAAGAAACGCGCCGGGGAAGACTGGTAAAGTTAAACCCGGGCTGAGAACGTCAAACGTTTCGATCGCGCTTGGAGCTGACGGCGGAGTTCTTTCTTTTTCGTTTCGCTTAAAAGCGGGAATTAACGCGCGAACGTTAGTCACGGGAGACGTAGTCGAAGGAGCGAAATTTCGAGCACGAATCGGAAAAAAACCAGTGGCCTTTGACCTCTTTAATCGGTGCCGTGTTTTAAAACACGTCCGCGTGCTTACTCAGGACGAGCCTGCTAATCCTAAACACGCGTGCACGGACACACTGCCCTCTCGAACCGCCGAGACAATCTGTGGCACGGTGTCGCAACAAATTTCTCAAAACCGATTTCACCATTTCTGATTGTCCTCTACTCGAAACGCATCGCTCAGAATTCTTTCCTCGTGATAGACTTATGCGATTCACTCTAGATACGAGTACGAACAGTCGTAATTATCTAGCATTTACGATCTGGGCCGCCGTCGAAGTAGACCAACGAAATGGACAACGATTTTGTTTTCTATGGAAGCCGGAGATCGGTGCGAGGCAGCTCCGATCCATTAGAAGGGCTTTCTTCCGAATGACGGATCGCTTCCTGCGATTCAGGGACCGCGCCGCTGGTTCGAACCGCGCGTCGAACAGTGAAATCATCGAGCGTGAGCTGCGTCCGTTCCGCGTGGCACGGCTGCGCTTCGAATTAACGAAGGGGCTACCTGACCGGCTGATTGATTTAGGAGCCAGGGGTTACGAGAGGTGGCGATGAATTTCCAAGCGGTTGTAATTCAATAAAGGAAAACCGTGTTGTATTCCCTGCGCGACGCGGTTCAACCCTACGTCGACCCCGCGTTCGGTCAAAATATTTGAGTCGCACCTCCGTCGATCTTCAAAATCCGAAATAGACTTCGCTCTAATGGAAACGCGCGAATTCTAGCGGTTGGTACCCGAGTCGAAAATTTAACTATAATTTGAATCTTCTAAACCTAAATGTACCCCAGTTTAGGTCTATTAGATCTAAAAAGTAGAACTAGTAGAGTTAGCTCAGAAGTTAATATTTGATATAACTCTAATCGGAACCTATAAGTCCCTAAAAAAATCTCAAATTATATTTTAAGGACCTTCAGTTCGTTCACGAAAGTAGTTATAATTTAGTTCTCGAAGTAAGAGATTGGATCCTGAAGGCCTATTTAAGGATATATAAAATTTTCTTAGGATCCTCTGAAATATTTATTGTGTTATATAAAATTATTTTACAAACTATGCACATTTGAATCTGATATGCATCTGAAATGAATTATTCTGTTTATTCTTATACTTCCTATTATAAATTTTAAAAAAGGCTTTAAAACAATCTAATTTATACAATAGAATTTCTTTTTATACAGCAACAAAGTGAAAATTTGTGCTATTTGTTTACAAAAACTGTTAAAGAAAAATAATAATTTCGCCATAAATTGGGTGAACGTAAAATATGATTCTTGATCTACAATATGCCAAAAAAACGTAGGTATCATGGAGTCCTCTCAGTGCACATGTCCTCAAGTGTTGCCAGCCAATAGACTTTTGAGCACAAATGTTAGGTTTCATAAATACTAGTATAAACCTACAGGATCTTTTCCTAGACTCTTGAAGTAGGACTTGAGGGACTAAATTATATTTGATAAACTCTATTTTAGATCTATATCCTTTATAAGCGGACATAACGACTAGATATAGGTTCAAATTAGAGTTAAATTTACTCTTATATACTTTTGCTCAAGATATGACTTCGATCTGCATATCCTTCTGTAGGATAAATAGGTTCAAAACCATAATTATTTTTTCGACTCGGGTACCGTTCGCGAACTAATCGGCATAAATCGGCGGAGACCCGGGGATCGTTAGCGGCTCGCGCGATCAAGCTTCTTATCTTCGCGCCGCTTTCAATCTCTGTCGACGTGACCGCCGACAACGCTGACTGACGTTCGCGCGGCTTCCGCACGGTAGCCGGTTAGCACTCTTTCTCGGTCCTGTCGATCCGTATCGGGCCGCGGATCGATCGTTATCTGGCGGCCGGCGGACAGCCGTTTAGAACAACGCCGATCGAACTGGTCCGCCGATAAAACCGGCCTAATACACGATTGATCGACCGTTGCGTTTGAGAAATGCGACTCGTTATTGTGTCCCGGACGTTTCGGGCCCCGATACATATTTAAGCGACAGGGTCGTTGTGCAATTTGTACGTTAATTAAATTATCGAGAGAGAGACTTTGCGACCGGAGAGTGGCCATTATCCCGTTCTAATCTATTCTGTTCTAGTCGACCTATCACGATGAAGGAATGTCGGGGCCCGCGTATCGGGGGACCGCGCACGTGGACGACGACGCCGGGGACTGTTTTAGGCAAACAGTGCCAGATTTTATCTACGATGAGTAATAATACGGAGAAAACGTCAGGTATTCAAATGCGGCCCTAAATAAGCTCGGAACGGATCATGAATATCCCTTAAGAATAGCCGGCGAGCATCGGTAAGTCTGTACGTGTAAAACGGGTCTCAATAGGACGCGGTTCGAATCGGTGAACCGCGAACGAGCCAAAGAAATCTATAATAGACTCGGACGAAACGGACAACTGTGGAACGATTGATCAATATCCGTCGAGCACCGCGGCAAATGAGTGTATCTAAAACGGCGTAACAAAGAGAGTAACTGACTAGTAGAGGAGCGGGGACCGAGCGAGGCGGAGCGGAGTGCTTCTGAAACCTGCGAGCAAATGAATCACCGCGGCCGTGTGTGCACTCGCGGGTAAAAAGAGTTCGCGGGAGCCAACGTCAATGGCGGAGGTGTAGAAACGCGCGAACGAGTTTGTCATAGCTCGGGCTCGAGGGTCGCAACATCGCTCACCTCCTATGACTATTTTATGGTTCGGCCGATGAGTCATACGGGCAGGGAGACAATGCTGGAAGCCCTTCATCATACGCGAAGCCACCGCTTCCCTCTTTCTCCCGCGCGCTCTGCGCGTTTATACATGTACGTACGTGCGTACGTACGCACGCGTTTCCGTATAGAAAGCACGGCGACGTAGCTACTACCTCGTACCTGTTGAACGTTCACACACGTAACGCGTATTTCACGCACACCGGATCGCACCGGGAGCAGCAGCAGCGTCGTCGTCGTCGTCGTTGCACGACAGAAAGGTGATTCACGTCAAACAAAAGGCCGAGCGAGCACCGGCTTAGAACACGTGTACGGGAATTTCAGATACGAACGGTGCATGTGTACGACACACGTCGGCCGGGGTCGGGGGGCCAGGACGCGTCGTCGGCCGATTTTAATGAGGAGAAACCTCGGGCTCCGAGCGGGACGACGAAAATGTCACGGTCCCGCGCGGGAAATCGCGAGATCCGACGGATAACGATTGAAATTATCGATCCGAAACGGAGTATCGACGCGTCCTTATCCACGTTAATACGATCGGAGATCGACGTACGCAAAGTGGGTCCCGAGCGGCGGAACGTCGCGATCGGACGCGATCCTCTCCGCGCGCTATCTGCCACGATCTTCCCCCGGTGGAAAGGTGGCGTACGGAGGTATTTTTTTACAGCTTACTTACACGCGATACTCGCGGTGTGTCGTTCGGTTACGTTTCCCGAAGCCAGGCTACACGTAAAACGTCGTCAATTGCCCTCCGTTCCTCTCTCTCCCTGTCTCTTTCGTTCTCCCGGTCCGTGGCTGGACCCAGCCGTNGCGGAACGTCGCGATCGGACGCGATCCTCTCCGCGCGCTATCTGCCACGATCTTCCCCCGGTGGAAAGGTGGCGTACGGAGGTATTTTTTTACAGCTTACTTACACGCGATACTCGCGGTGTGTCGTTCGGTTACGTTTCCCGACGCCAGGCTACACGTAAAACGTCGTCAATTGCCCTCCGTTCCTCTCTCCCTGTCTCTTTCGTTCTCCCGGTCCGTGGCTGGACCCAGCCGTTTCATTACGCGTAATTGCTATGGTCTGCGGTCTCTGTCCCCTTGGCTACACAGCTACAGTATCATTTTCATAATGACGCCAGAGCCAGAGCCCCTACTTCCATCGGTCCTCTCTTTTTCTCTCGCTTTCGGAAGAGAAGATTGACCGAAAGAGGTCCCCTCGAAATGAAGGAGAAGCAAAAAGGGGGCTGCGTTCGTCGAAGAGGAAAGGTCGCGATCGACGAAAAGACGTGATAAGAAACAATGGAGGACGAGAGGAGATCCGTTCGAAAAAATGGTGGCCGAAGGAGGAGTCGAGGGAAAAATACGATCGACCACTTCGACGTGACCCAGTTCAACGTACGGGGACCGTTGGGACCTACATACGTCCACGTTCGGGTCCCGGGTCCGCCTATTCAGGGCTGACTTGCACACCGCTGCACAATAGACCTGTCCTGACTGGTATTATTCAACCTGGAAAAAGCGGCGTCCCTCGGCCCGCGCGCCGCCGGTGCACCCAAGGGGCGAAGCGGGACCCGATGCACGTGCACTTTTTTCGCGCCCTTTCATCGGGAAATTGCCGGCTACTTTTCGCAACAATGGCCCCCGAATGCGCTCGTTTGTGCGCGGCTTTAACGAGACGCTTCTCTCGCCACGTCCACCAACGGTCGACCCTGTTAATTTGAACGGTTACGTATCGCGCGTAACAAGTGGAGAAAAATTACGGCGTTCGATAATAAAGTATCGTTGTCCCGATGTATCTTTATCCGGGGACCGTGTACGGGCTCGTCCCGGTGGAGAGGAAAGCCTCTGGCCTCCTGGATCCCGAGGCAGCCAGCGTGCGGCTACGCCACTGTGGCTCAGCTGCACTTTGCCTCCCTCGTGTTTCACTTTTTTTTTCTCCCTTTGCTCGTTTCGTTTGTATCTCGGCTCGGTCTGGTTCGCCTCGACTCGGCATCGCTCGGGCCCCGAGCTTCTCTCTTTCTCTCTCTCTCTCGACTCGTCGTACCCGTCCCTCCGGCTGTTCCTCTTCCATGGGTCCTCCCGCTCCCGTCCCTCGCAGGGCCCCACGGCTATCAGCCACTCGTGTTTACATCGGGCCAGTCCGGTGGGGGTTTCGACAAAACGACGAACGAGTTAAAGCACACCCGCCTCCTCTCCTTAAAGCCCTCTCGAACGCGCGCGAGCACTATCGCGACATTGGCTCCGGTCGGGCGTCGAACGAAGACGGAGCGCGCCGAGAAACGGTCAGAGGGACGGAGAGGGACGGAGGGATCTCCACGCGATCCGACGCACACAGCCAGGGAAGGAAGCCAGAAAAGAGGGTCCATCGACGAGTCGACGCACACGTACAGGAGGATTTGTCAAAACAAAAGCCCGGTCTTTCGTCGAGTCACGTTCTAAGGGCAAAGAGAAAGAACCGGCCCGGGAAAAGAAAGAAAGAGGCAAGAAGAGAAGGCGGCGGTGGCGGAGAGGAACGAGAAGAGTCGCCCTCTCCTCCTTCTAGCTCACGGTCGCCCGTATCGTTCGACGCTTCGTCGACCTAGCCCGGCCGGTTTCCTAGTAACAAACCTGAAAAAAAGTGACCTCCGATTCGGTTCTCCCGCACCTTTCGGTCTTCCGTCCCCGCGGATCAAAATCCGAGCAATTGCGGCGCGGCTGGAAAGGGTTCTAGTCGGGCGAGCGGGACACGATCGAGCGGAGCCGGCGACGACGCGAGAAAATAAAAGAGAACGCGCGGTGAAATAGAGGGAGAGATAGATAGAGAGAGAGAGAGAGAAAGAGAGCCGGAGTCCCTCCCTCGGATCGGCGGATCCACTATCCAGGATTACTCGTTATCCTTGAGAAGAGGCTGCGCTCGCGCGCGACGGCTTTCGATGCGCTCGAGGAATATAAGACGAGGGGGAGTTGGGTGCCAGGGACTACTCTCTCCTTCCACACCCTCCCGTGCCTCGCCTTCTCGTTGCGAGTACCACTTCCCTCTCCCTCTTCCCAACCTGCCTATCCACCGCGTCTATCCTTTTTCCTTTTCCCTCTGCCACGGCTGCCTCTTGACACCTGTTCCTCGCGACGGATCCGAATCCTTTTCGGGATCCGGCCGCATCTACGCAGGTACGAAAGAGTAAGCCACGGGTTCGACGTACCCGCCGCGGACCGCGAGTACCAAACGAACGCAAATCGCCGTTTCGCACCGCGCCTAGTGCCTGACCACGGAACGGCTTATACTACTTTTGCGCGTACGGCTCGGCTACCGGCCGAGAACCGATGCAACGCGCCCCGCAATTATCGTTTGCCACGCCGTTTATCGAATTTCCTCTTCCTCCGGTCGCAACAGATCCACGATAGACGGCCTCTCTTTCCCTTCGGGAGAGAGATAGCCGCCGGCCGTAATGGTATCGTCCAGATATCCTCCGCGCGAGGAACTCCCATTTCTTTCCGTCGTCGCGCGGGAATAAGATAATGGGCAGAGCAAAACAACGGGTGTTTTCGCGTAACGACGAGGAGGACCGAAAAACACGCGGATCCAGAAAATCCTGTTTCCCGCTGCGGGGGCCCGTGCACGCGGCCCGGCTACGTGTTGATTTAACGGAACGAACGCGGCGTGGCGTATCGGGGCGGACCCATTCCCTCCTCGTCCCGTGGGCAGCAGGAGAGCCACGGGTATCGCGAGAGAAACGACGCAGAAATCGGCTCGATCGGCTCGGGTTCCTTGAACCGTGGACGTGTGCTATAGGTGGCTCCTCCTCGGCTCCTCTCCGGCCGCGCGCGATGGTGTTGCGGCCCGCGCGAGCGAATTCGGTTCCGTGAACCCCGGGACCAGTTTAATCCGCGTCCAATCTGCGCGATCGCGCTTCCTCGAATCGAAGAATGAGTCGTCGGTAGCGGGTACACCGCGGGCCCCGACACCGCGTCTCGGCGCCAACGCGCGCGCGTTCCTCCTGCTCGTCCACTTCTTTCTTTCTTCCTTCGCGAACCCGACAGATGTTCCACTTCTTTTTTCTCTCTCTCGTTCCTCCTCCCTCCTCCTCCTCCGTCGATGCCCGATCGAGCTAATTGCCCGGGGATCAGCATCGCTATTTCACGCCGCCGATGATCCGCGCGTTCTCTAGCAATTACGATCTTTTTCTACACGATCTGCCCTTCTACGATTTCACGTCGCGTGCGTTTTTTTAATGACACGCTTCGCCGTGATTTCGTATCTCCCCAGAGCTCTCGAGGAACTACGTCGCAACGGGGCGACGAGGATTCCGGGTCGACGAAAGATTTACCGCAGCTCCACCTCCCAGTCCCCTTTTTCTCCGCAGTTCTCGTCGCCCGTCGTTCCTCGTTCGCTACTGTTCATCCATAAACGCCGGTGGCATCGGCCTGTCGCTATTGTCCGCCCCGCGGAAACGAGCCAGAATTCGCGGTAGCGCCGCGCAGCCGGGACGAACGAGTTCAAGTTCAGGGGAACGCGTGATCTTCTCTCGCCTCTAGATAGAGAGGCGCGCGCGCGCCCGAGAACAAGTGGATAACACGGGCTCGTAAATAACGCGGCTGAGGAATAAATTTATCTAGGCGAAGCGGGTCCGATAAGGGACGGCCGATAATAGATGTGCGTCGATCCTAGAGCCAGAGACGACTGGTCTGATACGATTCACGCTGCGAAACGACTTGGCGGGGAAAAAAACCTGTTGATTTACGGGTGCCTCGTGGGACGTCGCGGTGTCACCTCCTGGAGATCGAAGTTGACGAGACCGAACGAGATTTACGAGAGTCCCGTTTCGGAGACGTCATCATTACGACGACCGTCAGAAACGCTGGAAGTACGGGCTTATGTCAGATTCGTCAGAAATTTAATTACATGTTTTAATGACTGATTCGTCGTGGCAGAGAACGAATGTTCGTCCGTGCAGCATTATCTGGTCGCAGACGCCTTCGCGCCGGTTGTCGCGCTTCGCCTTCACTTAACATACTAACATAAGCGCAACGCTCGCTCGACACACTCGACACTCGGTTAACCAAAACAAACCAGTGCCCGCGTACGAGCGGGACGACGACGGAGAAGAGGGCCGGGCAGAGGGAAACGAGGGAGCGACGGAGAAGAGGTCGAGCCGAGCGATGAAACCGAGAAAGAGACGCGAGAAAACCCGCCTAGCGTACGCATTAACACCCTCGAAAGGTACGACGCACGGATTTTTTACGGTCCCCGCCGTATCTTTCTCCGGTTAGAACTGGACTTGACCTCGCGTTTAAATTATATCGGGACGTTCTAATGAGGGCAAACACGACGAATCGTGTGTAACGAATTACTTATAAAACGGCGTAATTCATTCGGGGCTTGTAACTTTCGAGGATCGTCGTAAAACTCCTCGGGGTTAATTGGCACCGCGAGAGCCGCGTTACGTAACCGTAACTCGTGTAGCACCTATCTCGCTGCTGCCGGTTCTAACAGTAACCGTGCGTTTTATATTTCAATTTTACCGAGCGCCCGTCGGACTGGCCTTTCTACGCTCGTACACCTGTGCTTTCCCTCTCCGCTCCGGCGACGAAACGGCCGGCGATTTTCCCAAAAGACTTTCACCCTTTTCCTGCCCTCCTGCGTCTCATCTTCGCGGACGGGCTCTGGCCTCGCTGGCCACGCACACGAGAGAGTCGTTTCGAGTGGCCAGGAACAAGTTCACGCGGACACCAGAGGCAGAACCCGAGTGGAGAAGAAGAAGTAGAAGAAGAAGAAGAAGAGGAGAAAGAAGTCGGAGAAGAATGAGAAGAGGCGCCACTGGTCGAAGCGAGAAAATAGGCGAAGCGGGAGCGACGAGGAGGAGGCCGAGAGGGAAGAAAGGGTTCACGAAAGAGAGAGAGAGAGAGAAGGCGAGAGGAGGAGAGATCCGTTCCCCTCGCGCGCCACGTCGAGAGAGTGCATTGCATGCAGTTTAAGACGCACACCGGGGACCGTGTTTTCAGCACGCACACACGTGCGTGAACCAGTCTAACCACCTCATCACGAACAATCTCCTCGTGTTACTCTTTTCCTCTCGTTTTAACCGCGTCCTCGTCGGGCGCACGCTCGCGAGTCCGAGGCCCTCTTTGTTCAAAGGCAATCAGCAGGCCCCGATAACGGGCCTACTCTGTCGTAACCCAAGACACGAATACGAATGCATCGACGGAGAGTGCACACCAGATGTATACGTGGAAGATATACGAGAAAGAGAGACGATGCCCGCTGTCCCGGCCGTACGGTGAAGTAAGCGCGAGCCTGTGTGCGTGTAAAGAGGGGAACGGAAACCCCTCGAGGATCGGCCGATGCGTAAAAGACACTGCGTAATAGAAAAACTAATCTGACCGACGAGCCAGATCGTTACCCGCACATGTATAATATTTAGTCGTCATTTTTCTTAACCCTTCGGGTACGGATTTATTTGAGGAAATATTTGCATGTGGAACGGATATAATTTTTGGTNGCGAGAAAACCCGCCTAGCGTACGCATTAACACCCTCGAAAGGTACGACGCACGGATTTTTTACGGTCCCCGCCGTATCTTTCTCCGGTTAGAACTGGACTTGACCTCGCGTTTAAATTATATCGGGACGTTCTAATGAGGGCAAACACGACGAATCGTGTGTAACGAATTACTTATAAAACGGCGTAATTCATTCGGGGCTTGTAACTTTCGAGGATCGTCGTAAAACTCCTCGGGGTTAATTGGCACCGCGAGAGCCGCGTTACGTAACCGTAACTCGTGTAGCACCTATCTCGCTGCTGCCGGTTCTAACAGTAACCGTGCGTTTTATATTTCAATTTTACCGAGCGCCCGTCGGACTGGCCTTTCTACGCTCGTACACCTGTGCTTTCCCTCTCCGCTCCGGCGACGAAACGGCCGGCGATTTTCCCAAAAGACTTTCACCCTTTTCCTGCCCTCCTGCGTCTCATCTTCGCGGACGGGCTCTGGCCTCGCTGGCCACGCACACGAGAGAGTCGTTTCGAGTGGCCAGGAACAAGTTCACGCGGACACCAGAGGCAGAACCCGAGTGGAGAAGAAGAAGTAGAAGAAGAAGAAGAAGAGGAGAAAGAAGTCGGAGAAGAATGAGAAGAGGCGCCACTGGTCGAAGCGAGAAAATAGGCGAAGCGGGAGCGACGAGGAGGAGGCCGAGAGGGAAGAAAGGGTTCACGAAAGAGAGAGAGAGAGAGAAGGCGAGAGGAGGAGAGATCCGTTCCCCTCGCGCGCCACGTCGAGAGAGTGCATTGCATGCAGTTTAAGACGCACACCGGGGACCGTGTTTTCAGCACGCACACACGTGCGTGAACCAGTCTAACCACCTCATCACGAACAATCTCCTCGTGTTACTCTTTTCCTCTCGTTTTAACCGCGTCCTCGTCGGGCGCACGCTCGCGAGTCCGAGGCCCTCTTTGTTCAAAGGCAATCAGCAGGCCCCGATAACGGGCCTACTCTGTCGTAACCCAAGACACGAATACGAATGCATCGACGGAGAGTGCACACCAGATGTATACGTGGAAGATATACGAGAAAGAGAGACGATGCCCGCTGTCCCGGCCGTACGGTGAAGTAAGCGCGAGCCTGTGTGCGTGTAAAGAGGGGAACGGAAACCCCTCGAGGATCGGCCGATGCGTAAAAGACACTGCGTAATAGAAAAACTAATCTGACCGACGAGCCAGATCGTTACCCGCACATGTATAATATTTAGTCGTCATTTTTCTTAACCCTTCGGGTACGGATTTATTTGAGGAAATATTTGCATGTGGAACGGATATAATTTTTGGTTGCTTGGAGTTGAATATGTAAAAGCAGTACATTTTACGTAAGAATTTATTTATTTCTAACATATTGGTGACATATGTAGTATTAAGATGTCTTCAAGTAATTAGAATTGCAAAACAAAAATAAATTAATAACAACAAAATAAAACTAAAATGACGTGTCTCAGACGTCAAATGTACCCAAGGGGTTAAGGAGGTTCATCCCGTTAAGGAATTAACAGATAGATCTCCCAAAAAAAATTTGGTAGTCTACAACAGTATAACAGGACACCTAAAAAAAATTTTTAGGTCATTTGGATATCTTAATGATGAGATATTAATATAAATATTTTTTACAATTTTACATGTAGTCATATGGAAAAGAGTGATTTCCTAGACTTTTATCGCTAATTTATTAGGTATTGACAGACAGTTTTGAATGAAACTTATATCATATTAACCCCTTGCCGTATTTTAACGACTCTGACTCGAAATCATAATTTGGTGCCAAACATGAATATAATGTGTCACACTCGATAATAATTTTATAGCAAAGGTGGGTATCATGAGTCATCCTTGTGGTCACAATTTCATGTTCAATGAGAATGTACAATGTCTATTATAAGTATAAACAACGGAGGAAAGTTACATGAAAATGCAGAAGAACAGAAATTTCCCAAGCTAAATGGTACGGGAAGGGGTTAAAGAGAAACATTTAACAAATATTTTAATTGCAAGTTTAGGTAGATTGGGTGACTACGAATCGAGAAATATATAAACACAAACGAAATCTGCATCTTTCATCAGTAGATAATCTCCGTTATTAACATGTATGCTAGTCAAGCAAGCTGCCCTTTTCTATAACTTGCATTTGACTTCCTATGTACCAGATGAACGTCCTTAAATAAACGTACTTCGAAGTGAGACGTTTCGACGTTCGAAATCATCCCCCAGTCTGTGTACATGGTTATATTAATTTCACGACGAGTACTTGTCCATAATAGGTCGCGAATCGCCGGGGTGATTAACGGGTCGACCCGGTGGGGTTTGTTAAATTGGTGAACAGGCCAAGACGGCCGTAACCGAGAAGACAACGTCCGTCTCTGGCCGAGCGTGCAGGACGCGCGTAGCTCGAATTAGTTGGATCGATAGCTCGTAATCCAATTAACGCAACACACGCGTTCAGATCAAAGGATTAATTATACCGCGCGAGGTGTCCCGTTATAATTGTCGAGCGCGCGGCATCTGGCTACGTTAACGACATTGCAAATTACCAGGAATTCGGTTTCTGATCGATGAGGATCGCCGGCAGATCTTCGCTTTTCCAACGAAACCATCGGAATACGACGGGATCGTTGATCCGCGCGCGCGCGTAACCGCGAAACTCGTTTCTCGGGTATGTAAAACGGCGGCGATCGGGAAACAAAACGACCGGCCGGCTGGTATCGGCGGGGACCGGCGATAATTCCGCGCGCGGTCGACCGGCTATGCAAAAATCCGTCGGTTACGTAAGGCGGCCGGCGATCTCGCGCAGCCAATGACCAACCCAATTCGCCGCGGAATCGCGATGCCAATTACCGGTCTAATCATCCCGGGGCACGCGACCGATTAAAAAACGTCTGTGTACATACAAACGATCGGGCTCGAAAGGCATATACATATATTGGAAACGGCTCTCCGGTGCAGCAGCAGCTCGCCTAGCACGCGTCGAAAGAGAGAAAAGATCCAGGTCGTGGCACGCATGAGCGCGCACACAGACCGCGGAATTGTTACGAAACGCGCGCGCGCGCGCTGTTTCGCGTAGGATTTGCAACAACGTGGTCTCTCAAGCTCGGGACCGGTTCCCGGTCTCAAAACATCGTTAGAGGAGCCGGGGTTCGTCGCGGTCGACTCGAGTGCCACGAGCCCGATCGACGGACACCGGCCAGCAAATTATTAATGGGCGAAACTACGCGAGGCGAATATCTCGTAGCCGCGGCCGCCCACGGCTCACGGCGTGGCACGTGAACGCGCTTCGCGTCGGGAGAAAGGCTGCCCCCCTCGGTTTCCGTCTCCGTTTTCATTCGCCGCGGCCTTGACGACGTCGCACCTTCCTTATCGCGACGTCCCCGTGGCATCCGTCTTCTTCCTACGCCCCCCTGAAACGGGTTCCGAAACTTTTTGCTCGCGCCTGTCCACCGTCCGTGACGAAGTTCCTGTTTCCGCGAGAGATACGAGCCCCGGCGAGCTCCAGGAAGATCGTCCAACGATCGCGAGATCGAAAGACGTCGACCGGTTCATTTCCCCATCGTTTACCAGTTCGTACATCGAGTCTCCGCACCGAATTGCTCCGCTTTATTCGATCGCGAGCGGAGCAAAGATCCACGAAGTGCCCGGGGATATTGGCCGATAGGATCGAACATCCCTGGCTCCGATTTCGATGTCCAGTCGTCGCGAGCTTCTGCCGTCGCCGCGACCTCGATATAAAATCGCCCCGGGACGAGAGAGGAAAGAGGACGTGAGGAGAGTATCTACTCTCTGAACGGGGGAGAGGCGAAAGGTGCGTCGTCCGCGAGCCGGGTTTACGCATTCGTAGTAACCTAGAAACGGGTGGCGTGGTTGCGGCCGCTCGATACCTGGAACAGATTAGCCGTCGTGCACCGGCGACGAGAACGACAACGGCAACGGCGACGAGGACGAGAAACGTGCATGTATACGTGCGCGTATGGACACACAAGTGAATTACTTTCGCCGTTCGGTGCACCGCGTCAATGCCATCGGCCGGCACGACTGGCTGGCTAGGCTGGCCGGTCGGCCGACTGGCTGAAACCGGCTACGCTGTTGCTGTTGCCGTTGCTGCTGCTGCAAGCCCGTACGAACGAACGAACGAACGAACGAACGAACGAGCCGAGGGACTGCCCGGAGAGAAACTGGTCAACTGGAACCGGAGTTGTGCTACCGCGGAGCCGGACCGGCCGCGGACGACGTGGGTTCACCTGGACAGCTGGAGAGATACGCCGACCCACGCTGCACGCTGCTCGTAAACTATTGCGCTATAAAGCGCAGGACGTGTCGCGGTCGGTCGATCCCTTCGTATCCTTTTCCTTCTTTCCTTCCCTCCGTCCCCGGCTCGCGGCCAATTTCGTACGTTCCCTTTTTATTCCTTCAAGCCTTCGACGTGTCCGTTTTCTTCGGTGAATTTGAACCCCTTCCCGTGCCATTTAGCTCGGAAAACTTCGGGCCTTGTACGTTCTCAAATCGTTTTCCTCCGTTTTTTATAATCATAACAAACCTTGCACGTTCAATCGGTGGATATGAGATTATAACCAAGAGTCTAATTCGTGATACCCACATTTGCTACAAAATTATGATCACCAGTACGAGTCATGATGTTTATACTTAGTATAAAATTATGATCCGTTTTTTATAATCATAACAAACCTTACACATTCAATCGGTGGATATGAGATTATAACCAAGAGTCTAATTCGTGATACCCACGTTTGCTACAAAATTATGATCACGANCTGGCTGGCTAGGCTGGCCGGTCGGCCGACTGGCTGAAACCGGCTACGCTGTTGCTGTTGCCGTTGCTGCTGCTGCAAGCCCGTACGAACGAACGAACGAACGAACGAACGAACGAGCCGAGGGACTGCCCGGAGAGAAACTGGTCAACTGGAACCGGAGTTGTGCTACCGCGGAGCCGGACCGGCCGCGGACGACGTGGGTTCACCTGGACAGCTGGAGAGATACGCCGACCCACGCTGCACGCTGCTCGTAAACTATTGCGCTATAAAGCGCAGGACGTGTCGCGGTCGGTCGATCCCTTCGTATCCTTTTCCTTCTTTCCTTCCCTCCGTCCCCGGCTCGCGGCCAATTTCGTACGTTCCCTTTTTATTCCTTCAAGCCTTCGACGTGTCCGTTTTCTTCGGTTCATTTGAACCCCTTCCCGTGCCATTTAGCTCGGAAAACTTCGGGCCTTGTACGTTCTCAAATCGTTTTCCTCCGTTTTTTATAATCATAACAAACCTTGCACGTTCAATCGGTGGATATGAGATTATAACCAAGAGTCTAATTCGTGATACCCACATTTGCTACAAAATTATGATCACCAGTACGAGTCATGATGTTTATACTTAGTATAAAATTATGATCCGTTTTTTATAATCATAACAAACCTTACACATTCAATCGGTGGATATGAGATTATAACCAAGAGTCTAATTCGTGATACCCACGTTTGCTACAAAATTATGATCACGAGTACGAGTCATGATGTTTATACTTAGTATAAAATTATGATCACGAGTCGGACTCGTTAAAGTACGGCGAGGGGTTAAAAAGAAAACGACGGGCGGGCAACCTAATTTCTCTGAGGTTCCAACGACTTCGTCGACGTCTACTTCGGATAACGGAGGAATGTCGTTACGTACGAGCCGGCTTCCTGGTTACGCGTTATCGATTCCCGGTAGCTCTTGTCGCGTCTAAATGAATCTATAAGCCGCACGGGGGCTGCGCTCATCGTCGATGCAGGAGGACGAACGGGCCGACGCGCGCGGAGACGAAGAAGAGGAACAAAGTGTCAGTATATTTAATGGCAGTTAAGAGAGCGAGAGCTGGCCGTGTTGGTACGGTTCTGTCCAGAGCCGGGAGTGGTGTTGGTGAGCGTAGATAGGACGACGGTGGTGGGGCCCGATGCAGGTGTTGGCCTTGGGCTCCCTAACACCGAGCCTACAATCTCTAAGGCTCGCCTATATACGCTTTGCTCGATCGTTTCTGCCTGCGCCACCTCCGTTCCTCGATTTTAAAGCCATAACGCGCGTGCACGCCAATCCGAGCCTTTGTTTAGGCGTCGGGACGCGACCGATTGGCCGCGGGGACGCGGAAAAAACGTTTCGCCGATCGGCCGAGAGAAGAGGGAAAAAATCCGGTCTGTTTCGTCAGCCCGCGCGCTACCGTGCATGGGAATATGATTTAATTCGCCGAGAAGTTGCAAAATAGGGTATCCTCCCCGCGCCTACGCGATCAAGGATCCCCGACGCGATTAGAACGGGGAGGGCAAGGACAGTCGGCTCTTTCCACCGCGACGAGAGCGAGCCACTTGAATTAATTAATTCCCGATCGGGGAGACCGCCGTTCGCCTCTTACAGGACTCGCGGCTTTTATGCCGGAGCGAATCGCGTCGACGGTATTTTAATAATGTTACTGGATTTTAAAAGATACGATCTACGTATCTATCTTCTCCACGAAACTCTCGTCCCGGTGCAAACAGATTACTACGTGTTTACGCACACACTCGGCTGTTTAACCGATGAAAACGAGTGACTGACTCCCAGCATGCATATGTATGTATGCCACCGCCGTTTGTACGCGTGTATATGCCGCTCACGCGAGATCCTAGCCGACGTTGAGCCGAACCTACGTTCGTAAAAGCCCCACGCGTCCGTCCGGTCATGAACACTCGCGTTAGAATATTTATTTATTTATTTGTTTAATTCACGGGTAATTAACCCTTTTACATATTGAAGAGAGTGGTACAGAGCAGTAAAAAAAAGAAAACAAAAGAAAAGGAGATATTATAACGCGTCATGATATTTATAACTTATAAACTCCCTATTGCATGATACTTCTGTTATTCTTATAGCCGTTTTCTTATTTCTAATTATGTAAATCTTTAACTATATTTTTTTTCTTCTTTTCTTCTTTTTTTTTACCTGCTCTTTTATTGTCACTGCACTTGTAAAGGGCCAATTGACCCGTGAAATAAATAAATAAATAAATAAATAAATAACGACTGAGAAGCAAAAAAAGAACAAAGCTCTCTTCTAATGACTGAGCTGGAGTCAATAAAAATGTGAAAAATGTGACAAAATCTATAGGCTTTAGATAATATTCTGTTTACTACATTAGAATGTCCGAATCGAGAAGTAAATCTCACTGGACAAAATGTTTTGTTAGGTCTGAGATTGCGAGATGGAGCGCATAATTTGATTTTCTCCAGGAGAGTCTATTTTATGATTAAGTAGGTTAAAGAGGAAAATTAGTTCTGAGATCGTTCTTCTATTTTCAAGGGTGGTTATACCAAGTTTCAGCATGATTGCTGAAAAGTCATGATCCAAGTAGCACATAGGGTGTTCAGTAAGGATAGAACGAAGGAATTTATGTTGAATACTCTCAAGCTTGTCACTGGCCTGGTATTATTATTGTCACGATATCGAGACGATGGACAATTAGTTATCGCTCTATGCTAAATTCGTATCGGAAGATCGACGAACGGAGACCTTGGAGAAAGTGTAGAGACGCGCGAGGATAGCTGCGGGTGTGCAGGTCGCGCCTTTCCACCGATCGCCAGGAATAAATTACCCAGGGTACCGTTATCGTCTCAGAGGAGTGTCGAGGTATCTTTTATTCGTGGAAAGTATTCTTGAGCGTGGCGTACCGTTTATGCTTAGCTCGAAAACGCCCGATGAAACCGCCGCCGACCGTTAATAATTTACGCCGAGAGAGAGAGAGAGAGAGAGAGAGAGAATAATAAATTGCGTCAGAGAGCGGAGAACCACGAGGCGGTGGCTTCGCGTGAACGTAACTCAAGGATCACCCCCGAGGATCGTGCGATTCGTGACGTCAGCCCCGGCCACGTGTCGAAGAGGGAAGAAGAGGTCGAGGAGGTCCCGCATGACCGGTGGTTCCGCGAACAGATAATTTCAGGACGCGGACAAAGAGATGTTCCCGTGATCGCGTCGCATCCTTCCGCGGGTCGCGCCCGCGAGCCGTTCATTTAAAATTAATCCCGCACGAACGTCGAAGCCGACGTTTTGACCGTCGTTAAACGAACGGCTTCCTCGACTCCCGGCTCGGGATTCGTTCCGGGTCGAATCGATGATGAGGACGGTCTCCGATCGATATCGGAAAGAAGGCGATCGGTCCGCGGAAATATTTATGTTTTCCCCGAGCCGAGCGAGAACAGGTGCAGCTATCTCGTCCCGGTGATAATTTATTAAACGTACCGGCGGAACGCGATGGACTCCCGTGGAAAACGAGCAGGAAGAACTGCGGGTAAACAAGCAAACGAGTTATCGAGCCGCGGAACGGGTTAGACTCGAACTTAATCCTTCGGAAGCGGCGATAACGCGTGCTTGGATAACCGAGAAGATGATACATGCGTCAACGGCAGTGAGGCCCGGCCGCGGTCGAGCCTGGCCGTCGCGTCAAGCGTCTAATCATCGGTTATCGCGGTTAACGACAGTGTGCGAGCGGATAATGATACGAATCGAGCGACAAATAATGCTCGCGCGCATTAAGTCGCTGAACCGCGGAGATGGATGAGTCGCGTTTCAGGAAACAGTTACCCGAGGAACGTTCCTCAGAAAATATCACGGTTCGCGGAACACACGTCGATCAATCTTAATCCCGTCCGGACCTTTTCGCTCCACACGCGAATTCGATATATTTGTTTATCGATGTGTACGAGCCCTAAGGTTCTCGTGACGCCGCGGTGCGCGGCTCGTGACGTCAGTGGTGACCACGTGCTGAACAAGAGGGAGAGTCGGCCGCGAGAGAAGCCACTCCGTGCCTCTCTCGTATCGTATGGAGCGTGGCCCGGGGATCAAGGACGGTTTTACTCGCGAGAAGCGGAGCCGGGCCGCGTGTCCCTGCATCTCGTCGTGCCGTGCAGCCAGCGGAGGAGGAGGAGGGCACGGGGTGCGGAGGAGGAACGGAGGGCCGAGACGTGCCGCGAGACAAGGATAAGAGGCTGGAGGAACCGCGAAGGGCGAAGCGGGACGAGCTAGAAGAAGAGGTCGAAGAGGAGGGCAAAGAAAAGGTTGGGACCGGGGCGAGGGAGGAGGGACTCGAGTTATAATGCTCCGCGCGTCCACTGTCCCTAGCGGGAGGGACGGAAAGACCGGAGAAATACGACGAAGAGAGAGCCAGAGGTAGGGTACCATCGCTCTGTCCTCATTCCACCCGCGTATCTCTCCTTCATTCGCGTCTTTCTCGCACCGATTTCTCGGCCGATCTCGACCTCTTCGTCGCACCTCGCGTCGGAGATAAAGAGAAGAGAACGAAGAAAAGGAATCGAGCGGTGGGCAAGAGGGGCAAGAGATACTTCGAGGCGGAGGGCAAGAGGACCGAGGGGGAGGTCAGGAAAACGTGTCCCAGCCTGCACGACCCGGTACACTCGGTTCCAACAGTTCGGACCATAACATTAGAGGGAACGGAGCCGGAATCGCGAAACCTAGCCTCGGACCGAAACACCTGGTTTCTGTTCTCGCTCGGTCGACGCGACGGCATGATAAAACGTTACCTGTTGCTGCACTCAGCGCGCCTAGGAGCCGCCCTTACTCCCTTTTTACACCCCGTTCGCCCCGGTGTGTAAAACGTATTCGACGCGCGACCGACGAAACAATACCCGTGGAACCGCGCCGTTCGACCGTAGCGGAATCATTATTCCCGCCGCGTTTATTTGTATCGAGTCGGGTTTGACGCCGGCGTTGAATTATCGCTCGAACATCTTTATTCCGTACGCACACTCGAGCTCGTTACACGAGCGGAGATAACAGAACGGCGGAAGAAAAAAACGTAATGAACGAGCGCAATTAAATATTATATCCTGCTCGTCGTCCGCCGTTACGTTTTACGAGGCCGGGCATCTGGATGCCGTCGCTCGGTCGTGCAAAGATTTCTGACGGGGAATCGCGCAAAAACCGATGGATAACGCGGCGACTGCACGCGCGATTCGGACACGAACGCGCGAACCTACGCCGCACCGCTATCTTTTCGCTCACGAACCACTGTAGGAGACTAGGAAAACGTGTCCGAGCATGCACGATCGCGTACAGTCCTGACCACGAGTTTAAGCCGATAAACGAGGAGCGACGCAGTAGAGAGCGAGCGGTGATAACGGAACGAGCCGGGGCTGAGCGAAGCGTCGTTTAATCAAGCCCAATTAGTAAAAAGAAGGAAGTCGGCGGGAATCTCTCCGGCCGGCCGTTTTCAGATATTCAAATAATTATGCCCGTAAGTCGCGCTAATTGCGCGGGTATATCAGGGGCCAATAATAGAATTAAGCGGATCGCATCCGCGGGATAATTAGGATCGTAAACAAGAGAGGGGGAAATGATTCCCCTAATTACCGAGTTCTCCGTAAGAACCAGTCGATTGATTCGAAACAAGAACGAGTCGATCGGCGATCGTTCCATTACGAGCTCTCCCGATATCGCGGTATATATACGCGCGCGTACATACAATTACAGTATCGCTGCCTTTCGGTGCGAGGCCGCTTTCGAAAAGGCAAGTTGCTCAGCGCGGGAAAAAAACGCGCGCGGAAAGAAGACCGTCCTGCGCGCGTCGCGCGTTTTATTCGACCGAACCGCGGGGAAGAGAAAACGGGCTCGAATTCGCGTAGAAAAACCGGTGTACACGCGCGTTGCGCGCGGCGCACCGGCTAAGGCCGAGGAAATAATCCGTTAGCTTATTACGAGGCGGAGAACGAAGAGCGGCCCGGGCATGTTGCTCTGTTTTTGCACGAGCGCGAAGCGTAAGTAAAACCTGTAACGCGATCCCGTGCAAAATGAATGATAAGACGCGCGTACATACGCGGCTTATATATACCTCGCGTCGTGTATCGTACGTTACGCGTCGTCCGGCGAAAAAGAAGCGCGCGGCGGCGGCGGCTCCACGTGTGTAAGTACTTACTACGCGCTGTACATACGTACGTGGAACGGAAAAGAAATTTCGGTCTTGCTCGAGCGGACGAAGGAGATGATCGCCGGTAACCTTGGACGCCTCGCGCCACTGCACCGGCCATAACTGAATCGCGTTTTACTCGGCATCGCGATACTTTCATAACGTAGCCGGCTCACGACTCGGTAATAAAGTAACGCGGCCGAGGGACGGACTCCTCCCGCCGTTCCCATACAATGCCCGAGTTATCATTAAATTCGTCCTCTGTCTCCCTTTTTCTTTTCTTTTTTTTTTT
>SMSR01014129.1:57929-89416 GCA_019453355.1 Ceratina japonica
TTTTTTTTTCATATTCCGTCCCGTTCATTATCCGCGCGGATTTTTTCTACGCGACTCCCTCCGCCGTCGTCGTCGTCGCCGCCGCTCGGGAATTTATACACCGCTCCGTATCGAGCGCCGGTTCGTTACGGGCGATTAGAAAAATTTACGATTAACCTGCGTCGTAAATTCGCCGAGCTTTATATACAGTAACGCCGCGCACTTTCAACCGTTCGCCATCGATTGCGAAACTCCGTTCCGCACTTCTAATGGGAATATCAGCCCGTGTCCCCCGACGCGTCTTCTGGCTCTTTTTCAGGGGGGCTATTGAAGAAATTAAGTGGCCACTCAAGGCCAATTTCGCTCCGTGTCGCTTTTATCACGCGTGCTCGCAGGACGGTATTATTTTTTTTTTATTTTACTTCGCACCGTCGTTCGAACGCGAGAGATCGGCACCGCGAGATCTCGCGGGTTCGCTCGATCAAATTGATCATCGCGCGGCGTCGCTGGCAAGGCCAGGAAAAGTAACAGGATCGAGAATACAATGGAAGAACGTCACAACAGCCCCTTGTGCTCGAAGGAATTTCGAACGTCCTCGAAACGATGAAGCTCGCAGTCACGCTTCCGCCTTTCATTGCCCGAGCTCGAGACGCGAGTTTTCAATTTCGAATCGCCCGTGCAAATACGTCTGGGAACGGGAGACGGGAATCTGCAGACGGCGGAAAAACAGAGAAGAGACCTCGGTCTCTGTCGGAGCAGAAAATTAATTTAGTCGAGCTGTTTAGAACATGTTGGCGGAACTCGCGAACATCTCGAAGCACTCGAGGGAAGCTCTCGTTCGGTGGAGATCGCAGGAAACGTAACGCGNTAGGAGACGGGCGAATCTGCAGACGGCGGAAAAACAGAGAAGAGACTCCGGTCTCTGTCGGAGTAGAAAATTAATTTAGTCGAGCTGTTTATAGAACATGTTGGCGGAAGTCGCGAACATCTCGAAGCACTCGAGGGAAGCTCTCGTTCGGTGGAGATCGCAGGAAACGTAACGCGTAGCGCGGCTAGCGACGCGAAAACGCTCCATCGCGACAGATAAGAGACCTTGGCCGAGGTCAGTGTTCACGAAGCAGACAGGCGGAAACGGATGGAACAACCGATCGAGAAAGAAACGTCGAAAACAGCGAAGGAGCGAGCGGGACGGGAGCGTATATACGAGTGGAACGGGGCCGGTCGATGTAATTTCGCGAAACGTCGAGAGAGCGTCGTATCGTTTCGATTCGACTTCCCGTCGTCCTAGGATAACGCGAACGAGCGTCAGGACGTACCGCTGCATCGCGACCATCGCAGAGAGGCGTGTGTGTGGGAGGCGTACGAGAGACCTTTGGCATTACCAAGTCAAATAGACGTCGTCGGCGAGCATCGATGGACGCCGGAAAAATCGCGTCGAAGGAGTCAAAGAACCGGGAACGACTCCCCGCGAACCGTCGCGTTTCCGCCCGTTAGCGAAGACGACGTTCGCCTTCCTTTGTGCGCGATTCGATTTAGGGGGACGACCCGCGATACTCTCGACGTCGCGTCGCGTCGTTTGGTAAACGGCAGGTAAGAGTGAAAGAGGGCAACGAGGAGGAGAGAGGAGGCTCGTCTTGCGTCAGAGAGCCGTTGGCATTTCTGTTGGAAAGTTTACCGCGTCCACGTTTCGCTTTCCACGCACCAGAGCCCGGAGAAACGGCGGCGCGTCTCTATCGAGGTTTTCTGGCTCCGAACCGCGGCGCGGGTCGATCGGCCACGGGCTGTTTTGCAAACGCGAGATGAGTCAGCGCGGACCACGAAAACCGTCGACGGCGGCGGCGGCGGCGTTGAGAACGGGACGGGGAGAGCGCGCGTTCAGGGAATCGATGAGCGAACGATTCCACCTTCCCGATACCGGATTAACCAGTTTTTGCTCGCAGAACCTTGCCCGCTATCGAAATAACTGGATACACCGGTGTACGTACACTCGCGCGCGTCGAAGAAAACGCCTCGCGGAGGGACTTTGGAAGAAAGGTGGCGAGATCGTCGAAAGCGGGCTCGAAATTGAAAGCGCGCCGAAGCGGGCCGCCCGGGCCGGGTTCCGTGACGCGATCGCTCCGTGTTCCTGACCTGCCTTCATTTTTTATCCCCCACCGGGGCTACCGTGGCACCCGCGCGGCCACGCGGCGAGAGCGCAGCTACGGAGAGAGCACGGAGAGGCCTCGTAACGACGGACAACCGGTAGGTCGTAAAGCCGTCGTAACTCCCGCGGGATAAAAATCCTGGCACACGCTCGAACCGGCTCGTATCGGGCCGGCACATCGACCGCCGCCGCCACACGGTGGAGGTGGAGACACGCGCGATACGGTGGGAGGAAATACGTAGTGGCAGTAAGTACTGGAACGAGGAGGAGAGGGAATTTGTCGGCTTGCGACACCCTCCGCAAGCGGAGACCAGCGTTTTCCGCTCCTTGGCCTTAATTAACATCTGACACGAGTCCAGTGTACCACCGTCGATCCCCCGTTGGACTCCCGACGCAATGTTTTTTTTTCTTCCTCTTCTTCCTTCGACCCGGCTAACGCGCTTAATGCCGTTTAATTGCTCGTCCAGCTGTGGACGCTAGGCCGGGAGCACGCCGCCGCCGCGCCGGCGACGCTTGCTCAACCCTGAAACGACGTCGTTTTGCCAGGTGCAAGGGAAGATAACATCGATCGCACTCTCCCGCGAAGAACGGTGTTGGCCACGGTCTCCGCGGCCGACGACGCGTCTCGCCGTTTAAACTGTTTAAAATCGCAGCCTCGAACGGTTTAATAAAAATAATTTCACCGTTTCACCGGCGCGGCAACGACGTTAGTCACAGATCTAATGAGTCACCCGGCGAGGATTTTATTATTTGAAGCGGGTCGAATTCGCCGCGCCATAAAGAACGGCGAACGTATCATTAAACCCGTGATCCAATTAACGGCGGACACCTGCTTATAACCCGTGGACCAATGAATCATCCCGTCGACGCGAACAAATCAATAAACAATAACTACCGGTAGTCGCGGGCCGTATCTCAAAACCGTTCGGAACTCGTTCGTCGCCACCCCGGCCGGTTCTCCGGTCGTACAACAACATTTTAGCGGTCACGCGCAATTTGCATGCAAAACCGTCGGCGCACGGTTAATTGCGCGTCGCTCGATCGTGATTTATGCGAGCTAATTACCGACAAAAGCGGCCGGCGACGACTTACGGCCGCGCTCCGCGCACCGCGCATAAATGCATAATAAATCCTTTAATATCTTCGCGAGGATCGAACCGTCCTCTCGAAGCGAGAGCGAAAAACGGTTCGTCCGTGAACGCGCGCCGCGATCCAGGAGGCACACGATGACGGGAACACTGTCGACGTCCTCGCGCCGCGCGGCTTTTCCGCCGCGCAGAAAACGATCCCCGTGTGCTCGGGCTTGCGTGAAATTTTCATTGTTCCGCGGAGGCAACGGCGCGCGACACCCGTAGTAACCTTGGCCCCGATATTATTTGCTAATCTACGAGTCACGCGTGTTCGAGCTTTGTTCCAGGGAACGTCTCATCCTCCGTTGTCACGAACCAGAACAAGTTCCGACAGAAGTTCATCGATACGAAATTGTTGATTACTAAATAAAATACCGATTTTTCACGACTGATTTTCCGTTTGAATAAGAAGTCGCGTTTAATGGTGCTTGTAAATAGAAGGGACAGATACAAATTATTGGCGTGTCCGATAGAGTGAAAGTTCGTACGTGGACGCGTGGTGTTTCATAACGCGCGGCATACAATTGAGATCGTCGAAAAAATAAGTTGTAGTTACCTACACGCGTTTACGTAAGTGCGAAGCCGTAAAGCTGCGAACTGTAAAATCGCCGGTAGGAATTGTCGGTAATTAACGGAGCCGCGGCAGGCAGCGCGAGGCACAGAGGTGTACACCGATGACTGTTACAGAGAGAGGCCGTCAAAGCGAGCGCTTCATTGAACGCCGACAGTACTTTAGAGGCCGGATATCTAGAGACGGTATCAAAGCTGCTCCTATCAAACGTACGCTCCGGCTAATCAATTTCACCTTAGTTTCCTTCATATCAAACGGCATCCCGATGATTGACCCACTGCGGTCGAATCGCAATTATCGGAGCTTCCTACCCAGACGCGATACAGAGAACCACCATCTGGCTCTGTCAAACTCTTCGCGTCCTAACCCGAGTCCAAAAAATAATTATGGTTTTGAACCTATTTATCCTACAGAAGGATATGCAGATCGAAATCATATCTTGAGTAATATAAGAGTAAATTTAACTCTAATTTGAAGCTATATCTAGTCGTTATGTCCGCTTATAAAGGATATAGATCTAAAATAGAATTTATCAAATATAATTTAGTCCCGCAAGTCCTACTTCAAGAGTCTAGGAAAAGATCCTGTAGGTTTATGCTAGTATTTATGAAACCTAAGATTTGTCCTCAAAAGTCCATTGGCTGGCAACACTCGAGGACATGTGCACTGAGAGGACCCCATGATACCTACGTTTTTTTGGCATATTGTAGATCAAGAATCTCTTTTACGTTCACCCAATTTATGGCGAAATTATTATTATTTTTCTTTAACAGTTTTTGTAAACAAATAGCACAAATTTTCGCTTTATTGCTGTATAACAAAAAATTCTATTGTATAAATTAGATTGTTTTAAAGCCTTTTTTAGAATTTATAATAGGAAGTATAAGAATAAACAGAATAATTCATTTCAGATGCATATCAGATTCAAATGCGCGTAGATTGTCAAATAATTTTATATAACACAATAAATATTTCAGAGGATCCTAAGAAAATTTTATATATCCTTAAATAGGCCTTCAGGATCCAATCTCTTACTTGGAGAACTAAATTATAACTACTTTCGTGAACGAGCCGAAGGTTCTTAAGGCCTAAAATATAATTTGAGATTTTTCTAGGGACTTATAGGTTCTGATTAGAGTTATATCAAATATTAACTTCTGAGATAACTCTACTAGTTCTACATTTATAGATCTAATAGACCTAAACTGGGGTACATTTAGGTTCAGAAGATTCAAATTATAGTTAAATTTTTGACTCGCGAATAACGACCCGTTCGTGTTCCGTTTTCGAATACTCGCGTGACACGAAGGAGCAGGAGGAACGTAACTCACGCAGGAACCGTGGAGCACGTGCATCCCGCCCTCCAGTCGCGTTTCGCAACGGTACGCGTACGGGACGAGGCAACGAAAGAAACAAAGAATGGAAGAAGGGTTGGCAAACGTTTCTACCTACCGGAGAAGCAAGGGACGAGACAAGAGCGGAGGCGATATAAACGAGGCCTGATGCAATTACTTTTACGAGAGTTAGGGTATATAGGTATATAGGTGGCTACCGTGGCATTAAAGCGCCACTAAGCCAGACACGCTCGCGCTTTAGTGCTCCTCAGCCTCGGCGCGCGTATTGCACCGATCGGAGACTCGGCCACGGGCGGATTTAGCTCAGGGCTAGGCGAAAGTATCGCCACGGCCAATCATGCCCGATCTCTCTTCTCTCTCTCTCTCTCTATATATATACATCTTTTTCTCGCTCCTAATGGTCGTTCGAAGGGCTGAATGGTACGCGCGACACACTGAACGTCGCAGCGAATCGTGACCTGTTCTACGAGCTAGGAAAATTGCGAAGGAGCTGCCGCTGGCACACACGCTCAAAGGTCAGGGGTTCCCGTTTCACGGCAACGCGAATTTATCGGGGAACCGAGATAAGAGCAGCTTTTATTAGGATACAAATGTCAAATTCGAAGGAAACGAATGGAGGCTCTCTTGCGCAAGTCCTTTGTTCCACCGAAGATTTATTGAAATAATCCCGAGGAGTTCTCTGCCACGTATATGAATTGCCGTTTCTATTGTTTTCGCGTATATTGCGCGTATATTTATTAATTTCAGCGGAACAGTAGAGAGAGTTTATTTGAAAGCTCGCTCAATTATTCGTCCTGTTCTCAAAGCGACTTCAGAATTCCGGTCTCGTCTATTCAAACTCTGGACCGTGTGTTCCGGGCGAAGTCAAACGCGTCGTCGAGCGCAAGGGTCGCGGTGCGATCGAAGAACGCGACAGCCGAAGCGAGAGAGCGTGGCATTGATTTCGCGAGCGGCGAGCGTGAGCACGCGGCGGATCAGACGTCACGTCGAGCGGCTGGAAAAGGACGTCGCATGCAAAGCGAATCTTCCTTCCGATTCGACAATGGCCGGCGGCGGCTACGTACGCCGGCTGCACCCGAGATATGCCGGCCCCCGGTTGCATTGTCTACCTGCGGTTTACAATAATGATGACGCGGCATACAGAGAGCTTCATTTCGCCGCGCCGATGCCTTTGACCGACCACCGGCTGCGAACGGACCCCGTTCTCGCGATCCCCCGCTGCGGCCTCGCCCGGACCCCGTTTTCCGTCTTCACCGTCAGCTCAATCGTTTTCGGCTACCGTCTCGGTACTCGAGAACTTCGCGTCCTCAAGTGCGTGTCTTGTAACGAGATCTTCGAGGAAATACGAGAAACGAATGGGAAATTTATTTATTTATTTATTTCACGGGTCAATTGGCCCTTTACAAGTGCAGTGAGAATAAAAGAGCAGATAAAAGAGAAAAGAAAAAAAATAGTGAAAGATTTACATAATTAGAAATAAGAAAACGACTATAAGAATAACAGAAGTATCATGTGATAAGGAGTTTATAAATGATGCATTAACAAATATGTACGAAGCTTTCTTCTTATGACATAGCTGGGACCATAGAAAATGTCAAACAAGTGACTGAATCTACTGGCTTTAGAAATAACCCTGTTAATTGTTATTAGGTCTGATGTTACAAGAGGGGGCATAGAGTCTAGTTTGTTCAAGGAGAACAGAAGAATCTACTTTGTGATTTAATAAATTAGAAACGAAAATTAAGTCAAAGATCGTTCTTCTGTTATCCAGGGTAGTTATCCCAAATTTCATCATGAAAGCAGTATAGTCATGGTCTAGGTAGTGCATGGGACGATCAGTAAGATTAGAAAGACGACGAAGGAATTTCCGCTGAATACTTTCGAGCATATCACGGTGACATAATAGACGTGGAGACCAAATGATAGAAATAGTAACGAAATTCGTCAGCGCGAAGTGGCGAACGCACTTTCATCAATGAAACTGCGGTACGGCTAATCGAGTTACCAAACTCGTAATTAATATTCCAACAGTTATCGAAAACTGGGTTAGGTGACCGGCCGTTCGGTGAATGAAACGTTATCGCGTACGCGCGCCGCGGCGCGCCGAATGCAATGCCGTAATTCCCACCGCGGCAGACGCGGATTAACCGCTTTAACCATGTACGTTGTAACTCTCGGTGCAAAACGGAGCAGGGAGAACGCGCGTAAACATCCGAGTAATGCCAACAACGTAACGGTATACAAAATTTCACGCAAATTGAATCGCGTACAACACCGCGAACGATTCCGTGACGCAACGGCCTGACGAATAGGTGTATCGAGAGGGTTAAGAAGATCGCGAGTGGGGAGAGGAAAACGAAGCTGAGTTTTAGCGAATTGCGGCGGTCGTTAGAGTAATTGACGAGCAACGGACCACGGGAGGATTTTTTTCCCGAAAGTAATTGAACACTTTCACCGGTTCCGCGGATTTCTCCGGCGATAAAACGATCCCTGGAAAATGGGCTGCCGTGTGTGGTCGCAGGGAACCGCACCGACCGCGTTCATCGACGATTATAATGTGCGTAGCTGAGAATCTTACTTTTGCAACGTTCAGAATAATAATAGTTCGTGTATTCAAGGAAGCGTGACATATTTCGAAGGCAGCTGATAACACAGTACTAAATGATTCTCAAACAGTGCACGGGAAGATTACACGTTTAACGACTTTGAACAGGCTTATCAATTCCTTGAACTTCATGCGGGAAATCGAGGCCACAGCATAAAAAAAAAAAAGAACAGTAGGCTCGCTCACGGTGTCGGCCTTATGATCTCACGTTCAATAGATTCGACATGCCAGTTTTACGTGGGCTCTAATTTGAAAGGTAAAACCACGATCATATAAATTACAAAATAGTAGGTTAACCAGACTCAATTGTTATTAGCATATAACCGTAGTTATCAGATACAAAAAAGCTCGTATGCAATTTCCTAGAAGTATCCGACGATGGACGAAATAATTAGATATCGATTAGCCCGAATTATTCGAGATACAAGACCGTCGTAAATTGGAATATATTTTTTTTTATAGACAGTGAATCATTACGAGCGTTCTACGAATAGGGGTGTGCGTATAGAGCGTGGAAAGGACGAGAGCGACTCGCAGCTGGAGGTAGGAGGGAGTGCACTTACGTGGCGGCATCGATAAGCGCGAGCCAGCGTAAACTGATTTATGGCCGCTAAGAAGTTCGCTAAGTAGGTCGTCCACGTTAATGCACTCGGCTCCGGTGCATCGATGTACGTCTAGTACGCGGTACCACGGGCTTCCGCGAAACTCGGGCTGCGCCTCCGAGGTCGGATAGCCGGCGGCGGCGGCGGCGACACGGGGCCAGAGAGAGCAGACGCGGCCGAAATACGGGGTTGTTGGCCCGCTGTTAACAACGATAGGTCCCTATCTCGAGATCCGGGCAAACACCATTATTTCAGACTGTATCTACCGAACAGATATACACGCGGGATACGGACAGGAACCATATAACTCTCGCCTTTAACGAATTTTTCTGGCCGGAGCCCGGGAGCGCGACCGGTTCGCTATCTGCGGACTCGTATTTACAGCATCGTAGATTCCCGGACCGCTCGCATTTTTCCAACGGTATCTCGGATGGAAATATGGAATTGGAGTTTGATCGGGGTTCGCGGGGTTCGAAACTCGCGCACGACGACGGGGCGTAATGGAGTTCGCGAGGATTTCTTGCGGGGGAGAAATAGGTCAAGTTGGGAACTGTTGCGAGGGTCGTCGCATGGACTCGGAAAAATAATGCGGAGCTACCTCGGTCTGTCCGCGCGCGCGCGCGCGTGCTTAATGNCTATGCAATTTCCTAGAAGTATCCGACGATGGACGAAATAATTAGATATCGATTAGCCCGAATTATTCGAGATACGAGACCGTCGTAAATCGGAATATATTTTTTTTTTATAGACAGTGAATCATTACGAGCGTTCTACGAATAGGGGTGTGCGTATAGAGCGTGGAAAGGACGAGAGCGACTCGCAGCTGGAGGTAGGAGGGAGTGCACTTACGTGGCGGCATCGATAAGCGCGAGCCAGCGTAAACTGATTTATGGCCGCTAAGAAGTTCGCTAAGTAGGTCGTCCACGTTAATGCACTCGGCTCCGGTGCATCGATGTACGTCTAGTACGCGGTACCACGGGCTTCCGCGAAACTCGGGCTGCGCCTCCGAGGTCGGATAGCCGGCGGCGGCGGCGACGACACGAGGCCAGAGAGGGCAGACGCGGCCGAAATACGGGGTTGTTGGCCCGCTGTTAACAACGATAGGTCCCTATCTCGAGATCCGGGCAAACACCATTATTTCAGACTGTATCTACCGAACAGATATACACGCGGGATACGGACAGGAACCATATAACTCTCGCCTTTAACGAATTTTTCTGGCCGGAGCCCGGGAGCGCGACCGGTTCGCTATCTGCGGACTCGTATTTACAGCATCGTAGATTCCCGGACCGCTCGCATTTTTCCAACGGTATCTCGGATGGAAATATGGAATTGGAGTTTGATCGGGGTTCGCGGGGTTCGAAACTCGCGCACGACGACGGGGCGTAATGGAGTTCGCGAGGATTTCTTGCGGGGGAGAAATAGGTCAAGTTGGGAACTGTTGCGAGGGTCGTCGCATGGACTCGGAAAAATAATGCGGAGCTACCTCGGTCTGTCCGCGCGCGCGCGCGCGTGCTTAATGTACTTGCACCGGTTGCTCGAGATGCTTTTAAGATATTGAATACGCGCGCACGTCTCGAAATACGGGATTCTCGTTTGAAGTCGGAGCAATAACGCGAGTTTCTTATTTAAAGCGAGCAGCGCTGTATGCGTTTTTTAAGATTAATAAATGGCGAGGGGGAGATTTGTGGAGGAGACTCGAGAGTCCTGAGAGCCGCGAGGAAAAGATGGCACGAGCGGTGCTCGACCCAAAAACAGGCTTCTCNCCGCGCGCGCGCGCGCGTGCTTAATGTACTTGCACCGGTTGCTCGAGATGCTTTTAAGATATTGAATACGCGCGCACGTCTCGAAATACGGGATTCTCGTTTGAAGTCGGAGCAATAACGCGAGTTTCTTATTTAAAGCGAGCAGCGCTGTATGCGTTTTTTAAGATTAATAAATGGCGAGGGGGAGATTTGTGGAGGAGACTCGAGAGTCCTGAGAGCCGCGAGGAAAAGATGGCACGAGCGGTGCTCGACCCAAAAACAGGCTTCTCCTTGTTCCGCGGAAGTGTCATCGAAATCATAACGAAGCCGCGGTTTCCCTGCTTCGGGAAAATGAAACGGGAATGCTTCCCCGTGAAATTATGACCGAATCAAAGGGAGTCGATGACTGAAATCGGGCTCTTCTTTGGTAAAATCAATTTGAAGGGATCGTTCGTCGACGGGTACACCTGAGACAGACACGGGTCCGAATTTAGGAATCCTGTTACGGTAGCCTTGAGCTAAATAGGTCGTGCGTATGATAATGCCGCTATTATCGTGCCTCCGCCGGGGCCGTCGAGAAACCGCCAGATTTCGTCGAACACCTGAGTCTTCGAGGAGGACTCAATTAATTAAGGGCCGGTGGTCCCTTCGGTTCGTTACGCAAGGGTTGAAAGGGTTACGTCTTAACGTCGAACAGCTGATGCCACGCCGCAGGGACGAGGAGGCCTTCGAATTTATTATCCGGCACCACGGAGCCGGAAACGGCCTACCAAGTGCTCGCGCGTCCATTCCCACCAATTACAGTGCGAGTCATCATAGCTAGACACCCGTTTAATTTCCGGCCGGCGAATTAGAAGTAAAGAAACGAGGACGTGGCCGATCGCGAGCCGCGCTTCCAACGGACGACGGAAATCGAATCGAGTTACAGAGATTACTTGGAGGAACGTGATGTTTCACGCGAGATATTTAACTGTCGCAAAAGGAACAACGAATCTCGCGCACGCACGTATTATCACACGCGCGGCTCGGCTGCAAAACGCAATATGGTGCTGATTACAAATGAATTTGTAAAACGAACGGTCGACGGTGGTTTCTGAAAACGCGGGGCGCGTTAATCGACGCACGCGATATTGATTTACGGCTTTGTAAAAGTGACTGGAAAACCCACTATATTAAATTAGACTAGCCGAGTTATCTAGATCGCGCTCACGCTCGCGGCCACCCATGATTTACGCGATTATCACGGACGAAAATTAACGTGCGCGCTTGATACTGTTCCATCATCGCGATCGCTCGCAACGCGAGATTATGCATTATTCAGCCGACGGATGAGACACCTAGCGTCCCTTGGGCCGATGCTAATTAGTTAGCGTTCGATCATTCTGTAAATAGGTACTGAAAGATTCATTCCAATTTTCTATAATGCTCTCGGCCTACTATTACATATGATTCATTCGGCCGTTCATTGGTTTTGTCGATCGGCAAAAATAATTTATAGTTTAGTTTAGTTTAGTTTAGTTTACGGGCTAGTAACCCATTAAAAAAAAAACATATTGTACATATTATAATAGAGCAGAGAAACATTTACATTGCATACAACCATTTAAACACTAATCGCAAATAAAATGGTGTTTAGTCATCACACGAAATGCAATTAAAGCAGATATATTCAATCTCAGAATGTTATCTACAAAGTGGAGTATCTCCTGTATTCGCAATAATAAGTTCTGAGTTCCAGTGAACGGGAGAAATAATCTTTGAGAGAATCGGATCCTCCGTTGACGTCACGAAGAATATAGGGCACGACATCGAGCCACCATCACGTCTTCCCCAGAACGACGACGTTTCACTCTTGTTCGTCGGACGAACTTCGGGTTTACCCTCTGTCCTCGAGATTCGTTGCGCGGCGAATGTGGGTCAAGCTACGGAGCGGAGGATCACGCAACCCCATCCTCTTCACCTGTTTCCAGCGACCGCGAGAGATCAACCTCGGTGCCCGCATGCATCGAATCGATTTTACCAAGGAGCGACGATGGTAATCCCGCGGACCACACGTCTCTGTCCTCGAATAAAACGTTGTCACGAGTCGTAACAGTCTCTAACCCCCATCGCCACGGAATTAGAGATGCAATTTGCTATTCGAAAAACGTCCCGCGTCTTCCGACGGGAGTGACTTTGAGACGTCGCGACGCGACGTCGTCTCGTCGTTCCGTGGACACCTCGGCGTGTACGGGAACGTTGTTCGCGGCGGCTTATCACGTTGTAAGACACGTAACACGACAACGCGGATAATGCCCGGATCGTTGCTCTGCCTCTGGTTGGCTGACCACCGTGTCCCGTCTCCGTCTCTCCGTGGGCTCGGGCTCTCCCCTGTACGCCGCCGCGGCGTGTACCGAATTACGTGGCGCACGTGAATAGAAATGTACCGTTACGCGTTTCAGCCAGCCATGGCCAAGGACATGGGCGAACTTTCGAATTCTGGCCGTGATCCTTTGCAGAAGGAACCGTTTCCAAGAACGACGCATGAACATTTTGTGATTCTCCAAAGTTTGTCTCTCAAGGATTAAGGAGGTTCATCTGGTACATAGTATTGAGACAAAAAGAAAACTGTATAGTTTCATGAACTCCTTCCACCTCCTTCTTCTTGATAAGTCCAAGTTAATCACATTCTTTTGATACTAATCGATTATTCTAGTATTACTCTTGTTTTGTTGTTTAATGTGAATGTTCTCCCTAACTAGTTACACACACGAATTTTTGTTAAACACGTTAAGACGGTGTCCTCTTCATGTTCCAATAAAACTCATTTAATTATTCTTTGCACAACAACGCGTGAACCTTAATCATTAAAATAACAACACATAGGAAGTCAAATGCAAGTTATAGAAAAGGGGAGTTTGCTTGACTAGCGTACATGTTGATAACGGAGCTTATCTATTGCTCAAAGATGGACATTTCGTTTGTCGTGTTTATATATGTCTACTTTAGAAAATAGGCGGAAAATAGCTGATACGCTTTTCTTGTTTAAACTGCTAGGAGGCTACATCGATTGTCCGCCCTTTCTTAAACTGGTCAATTTCAATGCTGGCCCGAGACATATGAGAAACAACAAACTGTTCAAAATTGATTTCTTTCGTACAAATCTAAGATTCACTGATCCTATCACCAGAATTTGCTTACTAATGAATGATCTTGCTCCTTATATGGACATTTACACTGGTTCACCCCATCAATTTAAAAGGAAGCTTCTACACTGGCTCAGGGAATAGCTCTGTACCTTGATTTGTGCATTATCTATATTTTTATTTTTACATTTATTTTCATTGTTTTTTGTCTTATTTTATTTCATTCTTTTGTCTTTTATGTTCATCGTTTTATAACAATCACATTTACAACATTACATATAACAAACAAAAATGTATGATTATTCATTGTTTATTTATTGCGTGAACTTTTATTTGGATGTAAAAGATATTCTGTTTTGTTTTTTCTGAGCGATATATGTAATATATTACATGGTGATTGTCAACTAGCCTTCTTTCTCGCATTATGTACTTTGGGTACTATTGCCCGTATTTTATTATGGATAAAAAAATAAATAAATAAATATATATATTTCTCGATACATAGTCATCCAATCTACCTAAATTTGCAATTAAAATATTCGTTAAATGTTTCTCTTTAATATGACATAAGTTTCATTCAAAACTGTCTGTCAATACCTAATAAATTAGCGATAGAAGTCTGGGAAATCACTCTTTGCCATATGACTACATGTAAAATTGTAAAAAATATTTATATTAATATCTCATCATTAAGGTATCCAAATGATTTAAACATTTTTGAGGTATCCTAATGATTTAAACATTTTTGAGGTATCCTGGTATACTGTTATAAACTATCCAATTTTTTTTGGAGATCTATCTGTTAATTCCTTAACCGGATGAACCCCCTTAAGAAAAATTGCAGCCTACAATCGATTTTGACGACAGATCTCTTGCTCTCGACCGGAGGCGTCATACACCGCTGATGGGGCAGATGCGTGGGCCGAGTTTTAATTAAATTCGCAGGGGATCGCGTTTTAAGTAAATCTTGTTTATCTAGCGCGCTCAATTACCCGTAGGTCCGTTTTATAGGAGCCTTTATCTATCGTCTCGTACTCGAGCCACCGCCACCGATAGAGAGAGGGGGAACGGTTTTACGATCCTCGTCGCCGAAATCACTGGCGACGTGATAATAAAATAATCTCAGCCTTTCGAGTCATTAGGCCGGCCCTTGTTACTTAGCAAAGTCCACTTAGTCCAGCCACCGTGTTCCTCCTCGCTGACGAATTCAGTAACGTATCCGACCTCTTCATAATCAACTCAGAATTCTTATCGACGTGTCCGCTCATTATCACTAGTTCCGTCGACGTTCGCGGCTTCTTCCGTTCGTCAGAAAGTCGCAGAAGAATCGGGCTGCTCGCATCGGCAACGATTCGGTCTACCTTCGACGGTAAACAATGCCGGAATTTCGAGCGCGGTTCCAGTCCGTCGCTAACGCGTCAGATTATGGTGGCGCAACGCAACAACACGCTTCGGCATACACCATAGAGCAGTAACGTCGCATGTCGTATACCCCGTTAAGTGGATCCAATCAACTCTCTCGGTGGCAGCGTAACGGACGGACGGAGAGGGACGCGGCGAGGATCGATGAAGAGAATGAGAATCGCAGTAGCGGAGCGTAGATCGTAGATAGAGAAACGCGCGGGCGGGGGTGTTACATTTTGCCGGTGACGAGGGAAGGAAGCGAAGAGAGAGAGGGAGAGAGAGAGGGAGGAGGTGGAGGATGACACGGTTATTATGATACAGACGCGCGGAGAGATAGCGCGCGATGTTAACACGCTCCGGGCGATATTCGCGTTCGAGCCGTACACCGCCGGTTAAATCCCTTTATGCCGCACGGTTGATTTTCAAATTGCCATTTGGGAAATTGACGTGAATCCCGGAAATAAAGTCTTTGACCTCCGCTCGAGGATTCGTCGACGGCGAGACTCGCGGCGATAATTCCGCTCACGTTCAAAGGATACTACGCAAATACGACGGAATCATGATGATGGACAGAGTCGGGTCCATCGGTGGACCAAGATAAATCGCTCGTAAAACCACGGCCACGGCCAGAAGCATCGACGACAACGAATTGCCTGCTCCTTGCTTTATAACCGCCAGTCACTCTCCGAGCGGATTACTGCACGAGCGCTACATACAATAAAGACGCGCTGTATTTGTAATAAAATTTCAACGTCGACTATACAACAGTATAGTCCCAGATTTACGGCTCGCGGAGATTTCTAAATGCAAAATGTACCGCGCAAGCTTTCAAAAAGTGGACGCTGGACACAAAAAGGGCGTAAGCTCAGAAATAGAGTCCGAACTGAGTGACAGCGGGAGCCGCGCGTTTTAAAGTCCATAAAACAAATTTATAGAAAATAACGAAAACGCAACCGGCACAAAGAGAGATCATAAAAGAAAAAATGTGGGCTCATAAAAAAGGTTCGGGAGATCCCGTAGTAATGAAATTGTTAATCTCTCTATTATTCGATGGAACGTGTCTCGCTCGAGCCCGTCGCCGTTTGTTTCGGCTTCGAAACGAAATTGAAACGGAAAGAAAGACCCGCGTGGATTTCCACGAAACTGCCGATCGACCGGCGTCTTATCGCTCGAGCGCTATCGACGTTAATGCTCTCGTGACGGAACGGCGTGGACGCGAGCGTCGGCGGTCGGGCTCGTCGAATTTATTGGATGTAAATTAACCGTGCGGTTACCGCGTCTGAAACTTCGTGTCACGCAGTGTTGCAAAGCGAACGAAACAAAGCAACAAGAAGTGAAACGAAGAGAAAGAGGCAGGGAGGAACGAGTTCATAAAAGGGTTCATCGTTGACACGTTTTTAAGCCGCGTTCTTAACTCCTGTAGATGGTATCTCCGCAATTCTGTCAATTCCTCCGGCCCGCTATCTCAAGTGAAATATTAAGAAAAGAGCGAAGGTTTCCCGCGACGCGACGCCCTGGAACGAGCCACGAACCCGGCCGGCCGCGAGCAAACTAATAGCTTTTAAGAACACGGAATTATCTTAAGCGCACTTAACCCATTTCCAAATGGACTTTCGTCCACGAGTGCGTCGCCAAGCGAGCACGCGGCTCGCCATTGTTTCTGCTACTCGACCGGTGAACGAACCGCGAGCCACTAATCCTAATGGCACCGCGTTTTCTCTCCGCTTCGGAGATAAAAATAGTTCCCCATCGGCTGAAACGTCGGTTCGACCCTTCGGCTCGGCTCCGATGGAAACTAAGAAATAAAATTTCATCGGCGTTCCCGACAAAAGAAGAACCGCCGCTCGAAATTTATTTGATTACTTTCGATAAACGATATTCAATTCGTGTGCGGCGGGTCTCGGGGAAGAAGAAAAGGTGATCGGACGCAATAATTGTCGGTTAGGCGAAAACGTCGAGGAGTGCTTTTAATCAGGATCGAATCGCCTTGGAACCGGGCCTCGGAGCCGGGCTTTCTCCGGACCGACGGGGGAGGGTGATCAGGGTTAGAGTCGGGATTATAGGCTGATTGAATTAACCCCGTGTCGGCCGCCCTCGTAAACTCTTACTAAAGTCAAGCCCCGGCTCCTCCCGTCTCGTGTATTCGCATTACGACGGAAAGTCTGTAGCCGAGTAACGGCTCGTTACGGTCCTTTCGGAAGTGCGCTATCGAATTTCCGGTTTCTTCCATTATTCTCCGCACGGTTTATGTAACGTCTACGGGTACTGCGCCCGGAGCCATTCTGATTCCCTGCTTTTACCGGAGAGTACGCGCGACACGCATCAAAATTTCATTACGTCGAACCGCTCGATACGTCTGCTACTTCGTTACGAGGCCAATTGTAAAGATCAAGAACGTAAAGTTCAACTTGAACGATTTCTCGTCGACGATCTACAAAAAACACATTTGATAGTTGACAGATAACAGTACGAATGACTAGGTAGTTTTACCGTTAGAATTTATACAAGATGATTTTCTTGCTTAATTTTAAGTTGTGACATTTTAACTGAATGGTGCCGTTTTCGGGACTATGAAGTTTGGGTTTTTGACCTTTTATAATGTTAACACTTGATAAGGGCTTACAAATGAGCCGAAACATACTTTACAATTATCTTATGGAAATAAACTGACTCTTGTCGAGTCATTCGTCCAAGAATAACAGGTCGTTTTGAGAATTATTAAAAATTCTATCATTGGACGTTAAAATTCAAATACATAATTCTGTAATATTTATTTATTAAATTATAAATCGAATGATTCTCCCGTCTTATTAATATTGAAATGAAGTGCCTAAGAATGTGAATTTGATCAAAAAGTATTGTAGAGCGGATGGATCGCTGTAATATTAACACTTGATAAGGGCTTACAAATGAGCCGAAACGTTGTACTTTACAATTATCTTATGGAAATAAACTGACTCTTGTTGAGGCATTCATCCAAGAATAACAGGTCGTTTTGAGAATTATTAGAAAACCGCATTTGTTCGAATCGCTGGAAATCGTCTTCGTTCGGAAACGACGCATTCGAACGAGCGTAAACGCTGGCGGATAAAAAAGCGCGAACTAACAGGTAGCGGAGCACGTTTATATTATTCTGTTGAGCGCGTGCCACCGTCGCTCGGTACGTTCACCGCGTTTCATTTCGCATAACGAATACGCATAAGTAGTATCTCGAACGTCGCCTCCCGCCCACCCCTCGGCAAGCCCCGGCTACGCGTGTACGTACCTGTATATTCCGAGAGCACGGTATTACGCGCGTATATTACTCCACGTACTGTTTATCTACTTAATTCCTACGTTATGCCGGCTGAACCTGTCGAGAGAGAAAGCTGTTTTTCCATAGCCGACGATCTCGTCATACTCCTATCGCGTACTCCTATTGCGTTATGCAGCACTGACCTACGCGCGATTCTTACATATGTAATATTACACACGGTGCACGCCGGAGTCCGCGGGCAAACGTGTCTCAACGCGAGCCAGCCCCGTTCCAATATAAACACATAATACTGAATCGCGGCGATCCGGTCGAGTAATTAACACGCCTCTATATTATTCCCGGCGACAATTTTATACGCACGGGAACGAGCCGAGTTCGTCGTCTTTTTTCTAGCCGGTCCGACGGGGGTAGGGGCAGGGACGAGGCACTGGGCGCGACGGTACGCTCGCGAGAGATCGATAAAAACTCGCGATTATATGCTCCGTCGAGTCTGGATTAATTCATACTGGCCGGTCGGATCGTGATTTACGATCCGGCGTAGACCGAACTCGGTAAGCGGGCAGAAACTGTTCGAACGTGACGAGTGAATTCGAACAGAACGGTCTCACCGAGAGGAAAATCGTTTTTCCTTCGATGAAGCTCGAACTCCTTCGATCGGCCGTCTTCGACGCTCGACGTCGCGCGTGTTACGGCGTTACGCGATTGGAACAATCAGCTGACATAATTGTTACGATTATAAATAGCTGAATTGTGAATTTTCACCGATAGGAAAATCGCTTTTCCTTCGATGAAGTTTGAAATCCTTCGGTTAGCCGTCTTTGACGTTCGTCGTCGCGCGTGTTACGGCTTTATGCGATTGAAATAATCAGCTGACATAATTGTTACGATTATAAATAGCTGAATTGTGAATTTTCACCGATAAGAAAATTGCTTTTCCTTCGATGAAGTTTGAAATCCTTCGGTTAGCCGTCTTTGACGTTCGTCATCGCGCGTGTTACGGCTTTATGCGATTGAAACAATCAGCTGACATAATTGTTACGATTATAAATAGCTGAATTGTGAATTTTCACCGATAAGAAAATTGCTTTTCCTTCGACGAAGTTTGAACTCCTTCGATCGGCCGTCTTCGACGCTCGACGTCGCGCGTGTTACGGCGTTACGCGATTGGAACAATCGGCTGACATAATTGTTACTATTATAAATAGCTGAATTGTGAATTTTCACTATAGGAAAATTGCTTTTCCTTCGATGAAGTTTGAAATCCTTCGGTTAGCCGTCTTTGACGTTCGTCGTCGCGCGGGTTACGGCTTTATGCGATTGAAACAATCAGCTGACATAATTGTTACGATTATAAATAGCTGAATTGTGAATTTTCACCGATAAGAAAATTGCTTTTCCTTCGACGAAGTTTGAACTCCTTCGATCGGCCGTCTTCGACGCTCGACGTCGCGCGTGTTACGGCGTTACGCGATTGGAACAATCGGCTGACATAATTGTTACTATTATAAATAGCTGAATTGTGAATTTTCACTATAGGAAAATTGCTTTTCCTTCGATGAAGTTTGAAATCCTTCGGTTAGCCGTCTTTGACGTTCGTCATCGCGCGTGTTACGGCTTTATGCGATTGAAACAATCAGCTGACATAATTGTTACGATTATAAATAGCTGAATTGTGAATTTTCACCGATAAGAAAATTGCTTTTCCTTCGACGAAGTTTGAACTCCTTCGATCGGCCGTCTTCGACGCTCGACGTCGCGCGTGTTACGGCTTTACGCGATTGAAACAATCGACTGACATAATCATTACAATTATAAATAGCTGAATTGTGAATTATCACCAATAGAAAAATCGCTTTTCCTTCAACGAAACTGAGAGACTCCTTGAATCGGCCGTCTTTGACGTTCAACGTCGCGCGTATTACGGTCTTACGCGATTGAAACAATCGACTGACATAATCGTTACGATTATAAATAACTCAATCGTGAATATTCACCGATAGGAAAATCGTTTTTCCTCCTACGAAACTGAGACTCCTTTAATCAGCCGTCTTCGACGTTCCGAGGCGTCGTCGCGCATATTACGGCGTTACGCGATTGAAACAATCGGCTGACATAATCGTTACGATTATAAATAGCTGAATCGTGAATATTCATAACGAATACATTATCGTCGTCTCCCGAGAGGCACTCGATCGTCGACCCGATGTACGCGCGCATGTATATCAAACAAAATTTGCCTATACACACCGCGAGACCTCCGTCCGCGTACCGTAATATTATCTCCTAAGCGCTTCAATTATTCATTTGACGACGTACAATTCTCGTTTTATTAGCGAGTAAAGAGGAGCGGTGGCACGAAAGGTTAATTAGACCTCGGCTGTCGGATTCATCGACTCCGAGCGTCATTCTCTCCTTATCGCGCGCGCTGCACCTCGCGCGTGTCCACGCGCGTACCGGACCGTGAAACGAAGCCGTGCGTAGAACGGGCGGTGGCGTATTATCATCAGCCGCGAGTTTATAATCGCGTCTGCCGCCCCTCCACCGCCCGCCCGATAAGTGCGTAATTAGATACACGAACGCGAACGCGCGTATGTACGCACGCCAGAAAATGTATCCCCCGTTTATTAATATCCGCGCTGGCAACGAAACGCGCGTTATCAACACGCGATAATGACCGTGTCTCTCCGGCGGAAAAATTGCGCCGATTAAATCGGCCGTGTCTACGCGACGAAGCACCGCGTCAGAATTTGTAGCGTCGAAAACGTTTACCGATATTTAGCAAAACGATTTTTATCGTTTGCGTACGTTGAACGGAACGAGCCCCGTGGAACGGATNGAGCACCGCGTCAGAATTTGTAGCGTCGAAAACGTTTACCGATGTTTAGTAAAAAGGATTTTTATCGTTTGCGTACGTTGAACGGAACGAGCCCCGTGGAACGGATCGGCCGATTGCGTAAAAAACAATGGAGATTGGCGTGAAAGGTTAATGAGAGGAGAGTTTTTTTTTAACGATCTGCGAGATGCAGTCGCGAGGTAAATAGAAACGCGGTCCCGGTCGACAATGAGTGCCGCGGCGGCCCACGACTCGCGTGTCCGTATTTTCTATACATATATAAGTCCAAGGTGATCCGCGTATGTCACAATGGTGTGCACGTGTGCGGCGTAGGTACACGCGGTCGTCGCGTCGGCGAGAGGTTCAGCCTCGAGTCATTGATCAACCGTGGAAGACGCGGGAAATCTCGCGTGGCCAGTTTTCAATAAGGAGAACGAGAGAGGAAAAATGAGAGTAGAGGCGAGGATCGTGATAAGGCGAAACCGGCGCGTTTTTGCGCCGACGGAATCGATGAATGAGGAGAGGAGGAGGAGGAGGAGGAGAGAGATGAGACGTGTCCGTGGGACGACGAGGCGTCNGCCTGAAAATAGGTCGAACCGATGCGAGATCGGTTATGTCCGACGGTAGGTTGAACCATACGTCTTGGTTAAACTGTGAAAAGCGTTCGTCGCGGGAGAAAATNCGTCCCACTGAGACACATTCCCGGCTCCTGTTCTCGCGGATCGTTTCCTCGTGCCATCTCGTCGACAGGAATTCCTGTTTCCCACGGATTTCACCGTTTCCGAGAGCGCGAGTAGGTGGCCGTCAGGCTTCGCGCCGACGACGACGCGTAGGCCGCGAGACGTCGTCGTCGTCTCGGGGAGAACGGCGATCGGTATACGATGGCCTTGTCAATCTTCCGCGCAAAGGGACCTCGTAAACGGCGACAGGTGGTCACCTTATAACATGTGCTACTTGGACCATGACTTTTCAGCAATCATGCTGAAATTTGGTATAACCACCCTTGAAAATAGAAGAAGGATCTCGGAACTAATTTTCCTCTCTAACCTACTTAAGGAGGTTCTACCGGTAACAGTTTTAAAATTACGAAAAATCTAAAATTTAGCGTATGAGTAGATTTTGGTTAAATAATGACTCTGTTAAATTTTGGTGAACTTTCATGGGATGAGAGAAAAGTTCTGAAGACTTCAATTTAAATTGTTTTTCGCAAATATCTAAGTTCCTTTTGGTCGGACGATATATATGCATAGGATCGAAATCATAGATTGATAAATTCTCTACAAGAATCATTCTTGGTATTTTTTCCTGTGAGTAACGGTTTTGAAAATAACACGCGACAAAATTTTATGTTTTCGAATCAAGCCGCGTACATCATTCTTCCGAAAACTTCAAGTTTTTACCGCGTGTTATTTTGAAAACCGTTGCCCACAAGAAAAAAATACCAAAAATGAGTGGAGAATTTATCAATCTATGATTTCGATCCTATGCATATATATCGTCCAACCAATAGGAACTTAGATATTTGCGAAAAACAATTTAAATTTAAATCTTCAGAACTCTTCTCTCATCCCATGAAAGTTCACCAAAATTTAACACAGTCATTATTTAACCAAAATCTACTCATACGCTTAATTTTAGATTTTTCGTAATTTTAAAATTGTTACCGGTAGAACCTACTTAATCATAAAATAGACTCTCCTGCTCTCTTGGAGCAAATCAAATTATACGCTCCATCTCGCAATCTCAGACCTAACAAAACTTTTTATCCAGTGAGATTTACTTCTCGATTTGGACATTCTAATGTAGTAAACAGAATATTATCTAAAGCCAACAGATTTTGTCACATTGTTCACATTTTTATTGACTCCAGAAAAAAATCATCCAAATCATTAGAAGAAAGCTTTGTTCTTTGTTTGCTTCTCAGTCGTTATAATATCTCTTTTTTTAATTACCCGTGAATTTGATAAATAAATAAATAAATAAATAAATAAACTCTACACCGATCGGTCATAGCACTTGCATCTAACTTCGTTCGACAAACGGCGAATCGCGTCGTAAAACAAAGAACGTTCGGTGCACTCGAAATCGAATTAGATCCTCTCGCGCCGAATCAAGATCCGTTCCGTATTACGTGAGACTCGCGTTCCGACGCCGTCGCTCTTCGCCGTTTGTTTTCCACCCTTGCCGAGGAATCCTATTCACGCGGCTATCTCCCTGATCTCAAAGCATTCCGAGCAGCGGAGTAAGACGTGCCGCGTCGGAACTGGGCAAAACATTTGGCGAAAGGAAAGCGTTCCCTAAAAATTTCCTGCCGGTACTCGGCTACCGAGGGCAAATTGGTCACGGGGACCGTTTCCCTGTGTGTTGGATCGATCGTGGGTGGTCCGGCGCGTAAACCGTCCTCGCGGCTTTCGCCACGGGGTACCCGGTCGGCCATCAAGACCGATAATCCGCACCGGGAGCGCCCGTAGAGACCGAGAACCGACCTCTCGCGGGTAATTCGCTCACGGCTAGCGACTTCGAATGCAACTTTGTGCAACTTCGCCGCGGCCGGCTTATAACGGCCATTATGGAAGCGCTAAGGCGGCTGTAAAAGTCTTAGCGGCCGTGACCGACCGCCCCCCGTACCCGAAATACTGTTTCTCGGCTGTCACCCGGCTACGATCCCGGCCGGTAATAACGATGCACCGAGGGATAACGGACGTCACGGTTCTAAAAGTCGAAACGCGTCGGCCTCGCCCCCGCGAAACCCCGCTCTTAGAAACGAAAAGAAGGACCGCGACGAATACCTTTCGCATGTTCCACGAATTCGGGGATAGCGCTCGGACGTAAAAACGTCTTGACTTCCAGCTGCGCTCGGTGTTATCGTCGATAAACGTCGATCAGCGGGATTCAATGGATCTTCGGTTTTGAGAAATGAAAGTTTCGAACGCGTACGACGACGAGATAGAGAACTTGGAACTCGACAGGGGAACCCGCTTAAGAATTTTAACAATGGCCAATATTTTGGCAAAATATAAGCCAATCGCATGGCCAATATATATGCCATATATTGGACATATTCCGCTAGAGCACATTTAGCAAAATGTTGGAAAGTAGCACAGCAACATTTGGCCAATATCTTGCCAATACGTTTACAAAATAATTGAAATACATGTCGCCAATATTTTGGCAACATTTTTTATCTTTTTTTAATTATTACACTATGTTTTAACTAATTGTAATTTAATAATAATAATAATTCAATAATAATAATAGAAATATTTGTTATATAATAGAATGTGTAAATACAATAGAAAAAAAACAAAATAATGTCATTGTATAATTATAATAAACTTGTAAACTATATAAAAAGTTGTATTTATTATTATAATTAGTTAAAACATAGTGTAAATAATAAAAAAAAATCAAAAGTTTTGCCAAAATATTGGCGACATGTATTTTAATCATTTTCTAAACGTATTGGCAAGATATTGGCAAAATGTTGTTGGGTTACTTTCTAACATTTTGCTAAATATACTCTAGAGGAATGTGTCCAATATATTGCTAATATATGGCATACATATTGGTCATGCGATTGGCTTATATTTTGCCAAAATATTGGCCATCGTTAAAATTTTTACGCGGGAAGCCTGTAGATAAAAAGTTCTCCGAGAGGTCGTTCGGTAACCCCTCCGCGATCCCGATCTCACGCGTCGCCGATATGACTGATGCGGCTTGACTAAACGCGTGATACGAGATTTCGATCCGACACGCGTTTAAAAGAATTACGGGGCATTAGCGGCGTGGCGGAATGCGTCGCTAAAGAGCGTGGCACGGCTCTAAGACGGGTGGCATTGTCATGCATATGAGGCGTTCGTACACGAGTTACCGATACAATGAACCCTAACTAGCTATTATGCCTCGCACGCCGGTTGCAGGAATTTTCTTCCTCGTACGACAGATTTTTTCCTATACGTGCCTCGGCCGGCCGGTTCGCTCTCCAACCCCGGGCGTCGTTCGTCAAACCTCGGAGAAATTCCAGCCGCGCACACGCGCGGGATGAAACAGTTTTTACGACGAACATATTTGTTATCGTGTCGGGGAACTTTAAAATATTTATTACCGATAAAACGCGAGCGCGGAGGAGTTTCCACGTTTTACGATCCACGAGTCCATCGACTCCGTCTCTCTATACGCCTATCCCGCGCGTACGCCCCCGGGAGAGACCCGTAAGAAGAAGTTACTTTGTCGAAGCGATCCTGAAAAGAAGTCACCCACCGTGATGCCTGTTCGAAGCGACCCGTTGAAACAGGTGTAAATGTATTCGTCTTTCCNTTAATCATTTTCTAAATTTATTGGCAAGATATTGGCAAAATGTTGTTGGGTTCCTTTCTAACATTTTGCTAAATATACTCTAGCGGAATGTGTCCAATATATTGCTAATATATGGCATACATATTGGCCATGCGATTGGCTTATATTTTGCCAAAATATTGGCCATCGTTACAATTTTTACGCGGGAAGCCTGTAGATAAAAAGTTCTCCGAGAGGTCGTTCGGTAACCCCTCCGCGATCCCGATCTCACGCGTCGCCGATATGACTGATGCTGCTTGACTAAACGCGTGATACGAAATTTCGATCCGACACGCGTTTAAAAGAATTACGGGGCATTAGCGGCGTGGCGGAATGCGTCGCTAAAGAGCGTGGCACGGCTCTAAGACGGGTGGCATTGTCATGCATATGAGGCGTTCGTACACGAGTTACCGATACAATGAACCCTAACTAGCTATTATGCCTCGCACGCCGGTTGCAGGAATTTTCTTCCTCGTACGACAGATTTTTTCCTATACGTGCCTCGGCCGGCCGGTTCGCTCTCCAACCCCGGGCGTCGTTCGTCAAACCTCGGAGAAATTCCAGCCGCGCACACGCGCGGGATGAAACAGTTTTTACGACGAACATATTTGTTATCGTGTCGGGGAACTTTAAAATATTTATTACCGATAAAACGCGAGCGCGGAGGAGTTTCCACGTTTTACGATCCACGAGTCCATCGACTCCGTCTCTCTATACGCCTATCCCGCGCGTACGCCCCCGGGAGAGACCCGTAAGAAGAAGTTACTTTGTCGAAGCGATCCTGAAAAGAAGTCACCCACCGTGATGCCTGTTCGAAGCGACCCGTTGAAACAGGTGTAAATGTATTCGTCTTTCCCGCAGGTGGCCAACGAGAAAACCGGCACGCGAGACGTTTCATCCGCCCGTCTAAGCGTCGCGTTCTTCTACAACTCGCAAAATAAACGTTCTCACGGTCCGAGTTTTCCTCGCGGGCCGAACGGAAATCAAGAAGTCCATTAGTACACCCTCGAAGAAACGGTTTAATGACGGGTCGCGCGGAATCTAAACCGCGATTCCTACGTTTCGACCCCGATAATGCCGGGAGACAATGGCGGGGGACGGGGGGTAGGTGGCCAGGGCACTACGCAACTGCGCCGTTCCCCAGTTCCCACTGCGACGACAGACACATGTCGCGTATTTTCTCTATCGTCTCCTTTCATCGGGCTGCGCGTACGTGGCCGTACGTAGGAAGAAGGAGAAGAAGAAACGGCGCTGCACGCTCTGCAATTATTACAATTACCGGCAACTACCCGGCATTTGTTCGTTAATCGTTACGTGACGCTCGAACGACCGCGGCGCTGCATAGGCAGGCCCTTTGACGACCGGCTACCTCCGCCGGCGATACGAATATTTGCGGTTACCGAGAGTAACGCAACGAGCCACGAGAAAACGGTTCGTGATCCGGGCGACGCGATTATGTTTCTGCCGCGGCTCGTTTCTTAGGCGGCGAAAGTGTGTCGGCCGACGAGCGGGATAAGAGAATCAGAAAATTAAATTTCCCTGTCGTCACGGCGAAGATCCGTCGATAAATAAAGGGGATCTTTCGCCGGTGCCGACGTTACGTCGAACGGTGTGACGAAATCGGCGTCTTTGATCTCGACTCCGAAACGAGCTGTATCGACCGTGCGGTGTCTTTTTTACCTCTAAACGCGCTTTACGGAATTTCGCGAAGGGATAATAGAGACAACTGAAAATAGGTCGAACCGGTGCGAGATCGGTTATGTCCGACGGTAGGTTGAACCATACGTCTTGGTTAAACTGTGAAAAGCGTTCGTCGCGGGAGAAAATATTGAGACACGCGCGCGGAGGTTAGTCGACGGGGCCGGAATGTTTCCAAAACTTGGGCCCACACCGTGACGGATCATTCGACGGATCGGTCACGGTCTCATCCGCGTCGTGAACTCGGCCGAGTTCTTTGTCGGGAGAGCCCGTGAGACAAAGTTTCGGCCGGTCTTTGTCCGCTGACTTATGTCGTCCATACGTCAAGGCCCATTGTGACAGCCTCGAGCGCGGTCCCTTGATCGCTTAACTGGGCCTCGCGAGGAGTCGACGAGCCTTTGAAAACGAGCGCGATCGTCGACGACGGGAGAAAAAGGGCGAATAGAGTCGCTCCGTCGAGAGACTCCGAGACGTCGTCTGAATTAGCGGGAAACTGATGCGGCCAATAAATACCGGTCGCGAGGGCGCATAATATAATAAAATCGAGCCCGAAAGCTGGACAAAGGTAAAGAGAAAAAGCGAGGCAATCAGGGATATGAAAAATGTCCGGCCGCGGTCCTCCCGCCGCTTATTTATTTAGGACAATCGGGACGACGTCGTTGCGAAGCATCAAACCGAACGTTTTCGAAGCAGTCCCGTAAGAAAATACGGCTCGGCCGTGAAATAAATTGGTACATCAGTCACCGGGCACGGACGTAGGGCCCCGTTCCTATTGTGCCCGGCCTCGATAAAAATGCTTCGGATCCTATTATTCAATTTCATTGCGTACACACGAGAGACGCGATATCGAGTCTCCTCGTGTCTCTTCTTTTCCTCCTCGAGGGCGGGAGACGGGGAGAGAGAAAAAGGAGTCCGTATCACCGGAACGAAAGTCAGAGGTCCAGACATCGGGACTCCCACCTTTATTGTTACAAATGACACGGCAGTCAATTCGCCTCTGACCCCGTCGCGGGTGGGATCGAGCAAACGAGAAAGGACCAGTTCCTTCTCTCCGCCCTTTCGTTCCACCCTTCGCCTTCTTCTTTTTTCCGTTCTCTCTCTCTTCGACGCGAGCGAACCGTCGAACACCGCCGATGCCGTCGGATCAACCGAGTCTCGCCGTTGAAAAATCGAATTCGATTCGAAGACACGAATTTTCTTTCTCGTATGTCGAAGTTGTAGGAACAAGCGAGGTTCGACCCTCGGAAAAGCGTTTCTATCGCGATCGACTACGGTGGCGCGTAGGCGCCGCGCGTATCGAGACTCGTTTCATTGGATTTTCCGCTCGAAAACGTTCAGACAGCTGCTCGTTTGATATTCCCGTTCGATGCATCTCGCGCCCTTCCGGGACCTCGTATGAATTAGCGCTCGTTGGCGACGGATCGCGTTACCGGCGCGAGAGAACCGTGAATTGCATCTGTTGTCTCGGGGAGCGTTGCACCGAAGGCGATTCGCGAAACCGGGAGGGAAGCCGAGGCTCGAATCTCAGGCGTGGTTTCAATCAACTCGTCGCCTTTAAACGAACGAACGCTCGCGATTGGCGCCTGATCGGTGGATCTGAATATTGAGTCAGAAAGCGAGACGAAACTCGATACGTAAAAGTCCTAAACGAGAGAAGAAGCAAAGAGTCCTGTTGTAGATTATTGGAAACTCGCCGTAAATCGGCGGGAGAATGTGTGTGTACGAGAGAGAGAACGTATGAGAGCGGTGATGTTCTCGCCCGCGAAGTCAGTGTGGAGATAGCACTCGAATTGCGAGGAATATTTATTTATTTATTTATTTATTTATTTAACGGGTCCATTGGCCCTTTACAAGTAGAGAGAAATCGCCGCGAGCAGAGAAAAAAAATATATACCGTGACTCCCATTAATATCCGGATACATTTAAATAAAACGGTATAAAATTTTTAGTATTGGATCAATGAACTTTACTTTCTGTGGAATTTTAGAGAGCTTAATTTACTATAGAACGTCTAACAAAAAATTTAAAAAACTTGGTATTTATTGAAATTGCGAGGAAAATAGTAGAGGAGACAGTTTTTAACTTTTTTATTAGGATCTGTAATAAAAATTGGATGGGTCTCGTTTGCAGATCTAAGTAAGTTATATGCATGTACAAAGTTTCATCAAAATCGATCAATATTGCTATGCGCTATAAGCGATTAGAAATTAAAAAAATCGTAGTTCTCCACGACTTTCAATCTACGACTGGGATAAATTGAAGAATTTTTGCATGTTTCGATATGTCTAACTCTTTTACGGTTTCATGGATTTTTATGAAACTTTACACATTCGTATAACACATTTAGATCTACAAGCGGAATGTTTGAAATTTTTGCTAGAGCCTCCAACAAAAAAGTTAAACATCATGATCTTTTCTTTTTTCTTCGAGATTTCGGCGAATAGTAATTTATTTTAACTGTTTGTTATACATTACATAGTAAACTAAGTCTTTTAAAAGCCCACAAAAAATTAAGTTAGTCGGCTCCATTTTAAAGAACTTATACCGCTTCGAAGTGTGTCCGAATATTAATGGGAGTCACTGTATATAAAATTGATCGGCAACAATCGCGATCGCGTACATTCTAAATCATTTGTACTCGTGCACTTTTAATATTTCAATAAAGTAGCTTGCCTTTATTTTATAATAAACCGCTAGAGTCCTAAATCTGGACCGAATATAACAGTTTTACACTTTCGATCTCGTGCAAGATCGGTGACTCAGAAAGCGAGGAAGAAGGGTGAGAACTAGACGCGTCCAGTCGACCTGAACGACGAGGTTTACGCGACGCGGCCGGCGCGAGATCGTACTCCCGGATCGTTCGAATCGGAAAGCGGAGGCACGAGACGGAAACGGTAGGCAACGACGGAGGCCTCCTTCTGCCGCCTCGACCCTCTTCCTATTCATTTTTATTAACCGACATTTCTCCCGTAATAAAATCCCGTGGCAATCTTCATAGAATCTTTGCGAAACACGCGGTATATCCAGTATCGTTTGACCGTTTCCCCGTTTTCCCTCGACCGCCCCGACGCGCGGATATAAAACCTGATGGCCGATAACAACCACTAGCACCCCCTTTCCGCCGTGTCTCAGCGCCCACCATCCTCTGACACCGCCACTGTATCCGACACAAAAGCTGTGAGTGGTTCCCGTTTTATTGGAACCATACACGGATACAGATAGGGGCGATACCACCCTCGATATCGCCCGGTCCTCGTCGCACTCGCGGCCGAGTTTCGTTGCCGGAAAGGGTGCCGAAGGGAGAGAAGGGCAGGACGGCGCTGCTCAGCGACGCCAGGACGAGGGGCGCTGATGGTCTGACAATATGCGATCTCCCTCTCGACTCGCTGAATTTCTTATACTCGATACATAGATATACTCGATGGGAATGGTTGGAAGGGCGGCCCGCACCGATGGCTCCAGAAATTGTTCGCCTGTGCCGTGATCATGCGTCTGATTCGTTCGATAAAGATCGCCTGTAGATTGATTTAACCCCTTGGGTACATTTGACGTCTGAGACACGTCATTCTAGTTTTATTTATTTATTTATTTATTTATTTCACGGGTCAATTGGCCCTTTACAAGTGCAGTGACAATAAAAGAGCAGATAAAAGTTTTATTTTGTTGTTATTATAATAATTTATTTTTGTTTTGCAATTCTAATTACTTGAAGGCATCTTAATACTACATATGTCACCAATATTTCAGAAATAAATAAATTCTTACGTAAAATGTACTGCTTTTACATACTACTCCAAGCAACCAAAAATTATATCCGTTCTACATGCAAATATTTTCTCAAATAAATCCGTACCCAAAGGGTTAATACGCGTAACTAACAATATGTTTCTGTTTTTAGAATAACAGCGATAATGATGATGATCGATTGGAAGTATGTCGTCGATCGGGAAATGGACGAACACTTTTGTGCGATACATATAATGTATGGATTGATGACAGTTAACGCACCTACATCGATGGATCGAATCTCCAAGAGAGATGACTAGGAAACTCTTAAAGATTTTAGTTGGGATCGAGAATTTAAAATCCATGTACGCTCGGGAAAAGTCAAAGAAAAACCGTCCTATTCCCGAAGATATTCTATATGCAGTAGAATGTAAGTTAATGAACTTATTTTTTAAGGAGATCGAAGCCTGTATCAAATGATATACTTAACTGAAAATGAATGAAATTACGTAAATTCTTGTTAATTGTTATTAATTTCTTCATTTGCAAATTATGTGAACAAAAAATGTACAACACGTTGAAGACCATCGGAATTTACAACTGTTATAAATATGATGTGCGCGACACTTAGGAATCCCAAAAAATAAAACATTTCTGTAAGATTATCTACACATGTATGTGAGTCTGTAAATATGTTAGAATTCAAATAAAATTGATTAAATCAAAGAATGTCCAATTATTATAAAAATTATAAGATTATAAGATTATTATTATTATAAGAAAATGGCAATATATTGGCAATGTAATAATAAATGAAAACTTGGCAACGTATGGCCAATATATTGCCATCAGTACAATTTGTATAAGAAGCAATATATTGATACAGGCTTCGATCTCCTTAAAAAATATTGGATGATGCGTATTAGCACTATATTGTCAATGAATTGAACATCAACATTCAATACGTAGCCAAGACATTG